>JASGCC010000239.1:0-54117 GCA_030067915.1 Hydractinia echinata | reverse complement strand
CTATTTTTTACAATGTGCACTAACGTTCAGTCTCACAAGCTTTAAAATTAGTATATGCCTCTAAGCATGCATCTGGCGTGCCACACTACTTTGTTTGTGCATGAAAATACCAGACTCACAAAAAATCATACTGTAATTTCATGATACTCATCTTACAGATTCTTCTATTAGCCATGATCATGTAACTGATCTTGTCTTTTTCATCATTAATAAACTAAATTAAACTCCATTGGCCCAAAAAAATAATGGTTTTTTTTTGAAAAAAAATATTTAACATTTTCAAAGAAGGATGGAATAACAAGTATTGCTTGTTTTAGGGACGTGTTGTTTTTATTAATAATTAATATTGAGGTGCACAAATATCAACAGCAAAAGTGCTTTTAAAGTTGTAGGCGTGCTATGGAAATAAACAATACAATCTGTACACCTAAAATAACGTCCATGAAGTACACAAAAGACAACTAATGTTTGAATTTTAAACCCAGTCTAATAATGCAAATTAGCTTTGTCTTACTTCTTAATTACCAGTTACTTATCACCTGTTGTAGTTCAAATCTTAAGTACATATTACAAAATCATGCTTTGAACATAAACCTTAATTTATAATTACTAAATATAAAAAATATTATTTGATGTCATAATACTTCTTAGTTTTTTGTCAGCATTGTACATGACACAATTTGCGATTAACTTAAGACATCTTCTCCTAAACTTGAATGATTTGATTGTAATCAGGCACTGGGAGCACTGTAAACCAGAAAGCCAGCAATAGTTACGTAAAAGCATTTGAAATTCAGGTAGTACGTCTTACAGCGCTTACACCACATCTGAAGGTATGGCTTCAATCTCGACATAAACTATTCTCTAATTTGGCCAGAAATATCGAATCAATTCAATTTATTATTGCCATGGAAAAATTGAAATTACAGTAGGTAATACAATATAATTTAACACAGCTTTTACATATAGTTATATTTCAATGGCTGGGGACGCAACAACCATAGCGAAGCTAATAGTAAACATAGAAGGCCATAGGCTATCTGTATTATATCTTAAGATTAAATGGGAAGGTTTGCCTCTTGAACTGCCACTAGAAAGTTGACCAATCTTTCAAAATTAGTGAGGCCAACCACAAAATACAAATCACTAAAGACATCCACAGCACTTTATGCAATTATTGGTATTCATAATGAAGCATAAAACTTTAAACTATTAACCTCAACTTCAAAAAAACAGCTGGATATTTTCAGTGTCGCATTTGTTTTGGCAGGTGTTTTAAAGTTGAGGTTTTAGTTGACTAAAACTGGCCTAGACAATGTGTTGAAGTGCAGACCAGGGGGATAACAGAAATCATATTTCGTAGGTTAATAGTAACAAAACTCAATTGTGAAAAAGTGGCATCATTGTTACTGCAACACAAAGCCTTCGAATTTCAGAAACTATGTTGCTTTAACAAGTGATTGCCTGAAGTACGATAACTCTACCCACAAGCTACAGACTAATAAAGTCATATAGAACAATAACATATAGAACAATTTTTATTCCTGATCAACTCATTATTGAGAAATAGTAAAATTATAAAGAATTTGATAGTTCATCATCGATTGCATAAATAAATACAGCCAACAGGCCATAATTTAGCTGCAATACTTCTTAAGATATCGACGGCTAGTCAAAATTAGCCCTATGCTTCCTTAAATTTAATGACATACATAGTTTAATGATAGACTTAGTGAACATCAAGATTTTGGTTTATTATAATTCCAGGATTCTTAGATTAATTTTTACAAAATTATGTGAAGGTATACTCCCTAGAAGCTTGATCTGTAATTGTTCTATGCTGTTGATTCTGCTGTATCTGCTTATGAGATTCTTCTCTCTTTTCTAAAGGATTTTAAATGTCTCCCAACCAACCCGTTTGAGGATTTCCCCCAACAAGCAACACAGTAATGCAATCAGCAAAGAATGGCTGCGTTCCAAACGCAGGTGCAATAGCAGTTAGCTGCACACAAGCTGCCCGATCGCCAATCCGATCTAGTTCCCAAGGTGCAACTAACTCACCAAAAATGGATCTACCAGTGGATAACAGTCAAATCACAATAAATAGTTTACCCTAAACTTATGGTGGAGAGTCGGTAGCTTTCCACAAACAAACACAACGACAATCAAGCATGGCTAGTAGTGATTCAGCTTCGAATTCAAGACTGCTTCTCCTCAGTCAGTGCACGTTGTACGTACAAATATTGTCCTTATTGATTTTAGCCTTTGGTGCCTTTAGTTATGTTGTTGGTCATCTTTTCTTCTTTTAGTTTCAGGTGCACCTGCCAAGTTCAACTAATTCAACTCACCAATCAAACGAACAACACAAAATACCATGCAGAAAATACCATGCAACCTGACCTCCCATTTGCTCAATTTAGTTCATTAATTTCTTCTTACTTTTATGACTTTTGCAAGCTTTTAAATGTAAAATCATTTATAAATAAGGAAAAATTACTTGTCACTCGCCTAGCATATCAACAACCTACAATGCAATATTTTATTGACTCAATTTCATCTGTTTTTAATTTTATTTAAAGCAGGTGTAGTGAATGCCAAAGGATGCAGCCATATTAGACTGCTGCTGTTAGGGCTGGCTTGCTGCTGCCAACTCAACTCGTGGAAAGAGGAGGATTCATCTACTCCCTAACGCAGTTGAATTAGCACTACACATTTGTCCACAGGTTTTCCTGGAAGTAGTGAACAGATGCCATACCATTCCAGCAACCACAAGTGAAATCATAACCACTGAATTAATCAGTTGCCTCTCACCTAATAGAAGATGGTGCAAATGAACATTCTTAATAGCAATCATCACCAATGAGTCAGGACCGGCCACAACCAAAAATGGACAATACACGCTCCTTACTCTCCATGCTAATGTAGCTGAAGCAAGTCACAGTGCTCTGGCTCTGTCAAGGGATCTATTTCAAACATTTCTTGTCAAATATCTGAAGGTAATGTTTTTATTGCAAAACTATGGTTTTTAAGCTCAAATGTCTACCTTATACTAGACGATACATGCCTAGTGTTATAATTGAATAAATGTAATATTGCAAAATAAAGAAAATATGGGTAAAGATAACATACAATTTTTTTTATCAGCAAAATCCATTAAATTTCCACTTAGAAATTTCAAAAGAAACAAATTTGCTGCTTAATAAAATATGGTTGCTTCTTCCTTTTTTTCACTCTTGGAAAAGTTCTGTGCTGATTGACAAGGACTTTTCGTATCGGTTAGTAGAAAACTACAAAAAACTTGTATAAATTTGTTTATTCATTTACTGGAGAAATAAATCGGAAAATCTATTCCTGCCAAATTTCGGGCAAATTTAGAATACAGTTGAAACTAAACTTTGCACAGATATTTTCATTAAACCATCATACATTTACACAGGGTGTGAAGTTAGTTACTATAAATACTATAAGTCAAATATAGTTTGGTAATAGTATATCTGACAAATAAGTTGCATAGAAAGTAACACTAAGATTTCAACAATTCCTTAGTATTTTTTAACTAATCTAAATTAATTCCAGGAAATGCAAGAACTTCACCTTAATTGTAATAATAATAAATAATAATAAATCTACTTTTGGATATGCGATTAAAGCCAGAATAACTTGTATATTTATGAAACATCTCCTATTTTGCTATGGAGACAACATGGGAAACTGGCAACAGATATTGTGTTATATCTTAATATTAACAATTATGCCTCTATATTTATCTTTTAAAAAATGTTCTAAAAATCTCATTAAATGTATTCCGAATTTGCTTCTAAAGTGAAGATAAGCATGCTTAAAAATGCATCAAGTTTTTATAGCCTATCTTTTAATTATTGCAAGGTTTAAGCATTGCCATGTAAGAATTAATTGCTACTTCTTAAAAAAAAGAAATTCCTCTGTTCCCCCAGTGTGCTCAATAAATTCAACTAATTAACGAGCTCAACTTGTTTCTGTTAATTCGCAGGAAATTAGCAGCAAACTTTGTAGTGTACTCCAATCCATATCATGCTGTTCTGATATAAGCTTGTTCTTTTTTCCACAGGTTCTCCCCTAATTAAATTTGTCTGTGATTAATAATAATAGCTGTTTAATTATTTAATATTTTTTAAAGCATACATTTTTAGATTGTTCAGAAGACATTTTTACCCATGTCAATGAATGCGGGATGTCACCATGTATATAAAAGAAATAATATATTTTTTAACAAACACTACCGGTTACTAATAATAACTGTATACTATCACAAATTGTTTTTTTGTGTTCAGGATTCTCAACAAAATCTTTATCACAGCAGTGCAAATGAAGAAATGCTAAGAAATCCCAGTCTGCAATCAAAGAAGAACATGTATATTTTATGTTTCCTGAAGTAGCTAAATAAATTCCATTACATTATATTATAAAAATATAATCAAATATTTATATTTTACTTTTGTTTTGGTTAATTTGTGAAGCTAACCATAATCCTGGCTTCACTCTTGGTTTGCGGCAGTGCAACAACTGATATATAGCTACATAAGATATCTCCTATAAATTATTATAAAATATAAAATATAAAAATATTATATTTTAACTTTTGTTTTGGTAATTTTTAGAACACCATTCTGGCTGTTCACTCTTGGCCTCTGCTGGACAGTGTACAAACAAAACTGTCCTGCTCCACCAATCACTTTTATCCAATGCCAGCTGCCATCCCTCACCATGCACATAAAGATGATTCTGAATTGTCAAGTTAAGTCCATCATGGCCACGGACCTACCTCTTTTCTCCGTAATTATAAAGTATTCTGTATATTGCTTTTCTTCCAAAATTTCTTACTCGCGTGTACTATATATTTTTTTTTGTTTTATTTAGAATGGCGCAGAAAATTAAAATCTGCTTCACCGAAACAATATGAACATAACATTCCACTTCTTAAATTTGCACAATGGTTAAATCATTTTTTATGTTTCTACACTATCCTTGATGTAGAAGCAGATAATGTAATCTTTTATATCAATATATATTTTGTTTATAATACTCCAAGAGTGTATGATTTAATTGATGATGGGAGAGAAAAAACAATTTTGGTAAAGATATTTTAGCATTTGAGTGTCCTGGTAATGTAAAATTTCTTTTTATGGCCCGACAGCCGATCCTCAAAGCAATCTACAGTTTTCCTATGATATTATGCTTTTTTTCTGTAACTTTAGGAACACCCGTAAACTAAGTTGCCAGTTTTGGAAAGCGTCGTTGGATTTGTACGACACTGTTTTCGTGGCAGTAATCTGCGAAAGAGGAGGAATTCAAAAAAGTATTTACAATTGTTTTATATGGTCTTAGTAATTTCTGCTAATTTTTTCATGTCTGAATATAAAAGTTTAGGCTATTAAAAACAGTTATACTTTTATTATCACGGTTGAAAAATCTATGAGCCATCTATAACCTAAGAAAACTGATTAGTCTCATTGTTCCTCACAACATTTTGTCAAGATTTTCAAAACATGGAATGGTCTTAAACATTTTTCTCCTCATCTTGACCCGTACTGACCACTTCGGTCTTAGTGTTAATCCATGCTTTCTTTAGGTAATGGAAAAGCGACTTTTTTTAGAAAGTTCTTTACTGCTCCTCAATTACCCTAAGTGGCAACAGTGCACTAGCCTAACCTTGTGAAATCACCAACATGACAATATTTGCACGCATACCGAAGTAAAGGAAAAGAATCTTTGTAGCGAAATGGAATAGGCGTAAAGATTGGTAATAAAAACGAAACTCAATGTTCCTACGAATCGAGCATTAAATGATCGTTGAATCATCTAGACGGCCAAAACAAACTGCATTACCAATCAAAAAAACCAAGTTAACAACTTTTACAATGAACTCCACGTCTACCAAAAACTGGCCGACCACAATGCTTTTTCCTATAATTCAATGGTCTAAGTCTTCTATAGCCAGTTCGGAGGTAGTTGAAATAACTACGTTACGGTGTACGAGTCGTCCATCGCTTTTACAACTTTCAAAATCAGAACAAACCTTGCTTATGTTTTAAAATTAGTCCCATATCCCTCTTCTTGAGTATGGATCAACACCAGAGGTTGGCTCGTCTAAGATCACTGTTTTTGATTCAGCAATAAAGGCCATGGCCACAGATAACTTTCGTTTCATGCCACCAGAAAGGTTGCACGATAATTCATTCCTTTTTTTTGGCAAACCAACATCAACCAAAAATCTACATAAAAAGTTATATAAAAATAATAAATGTTCATACCTTATTCTTAATAGGTACACAATAAAAACACTCAGAGGTTTCTTTCCGTTGCCAAAATTTCTTTAACAACTTGCTTAATCAGAAAACCAATGATGCCAAGATATTGTTAATGGCAAAATGCCTTACCTTTCAATCTCCTTACGAATTTCATCTTTTCCCATCCCTTTTAATCTACCATAAAACCACATGTGTTCTTCCACTGTCAACTGATCAAATAAAACATTATGTTGAGGACAAAGCCCTAAACTTTTTCGTACACCTTCAATATCTGTTTTTATATCATGTCCATACACAACAGCTGTTCCAGATGTTGGAGGGAACAACCCAGTTAGTATAGACATTGTTGTTGATTTTCCAGCTCCGTTATGTCCAAGCAAAGCAGTAACTTGACTTTCAAACAGTTTCATGTTTAAACCATCCAATGCTTTTTTGTTTCCACGACTGTACACCTGCAAAACCAAACGAGCAAGTACTTAAATTACAAAATTGCTAACCATGTGTACATAATCAGCGGTTTTTACTTTGAATGGGACAGCATAAGCTAATCAAACAAAGATGGTACCAAAGTAGTAGAATATTATATGAAAAAGCAAGCCCTAATCGTGACATCTAACGTTCACATAAAAGGAATTCCTTTCCATGCCTCTTGCTTCAGTAACACTTTTTGTTGATAAAATTCATCATATGCAGTTCTGATATAACCCGATTTTTTAACCTTTCTAATTCACGTACGCAGTCAACAGTTGTTGAGGCAAATCTTGATGTGATAAAGCTTTAAATTAGGTGGATAAAGGTTCTGTCCACAATCAGTTGCTGACATGACAATAACTACAAAGGCTGATTCTTTTCTTAATTGCTGGAAGAATAATTTTTCTTACCTTTACTAAGTTTTGGATTTCTACACCGATTTTCATATCAGGATCATTCTCAAATTTTTTGGAAAAAACATTTCGTGGTTGTATTCTTCAGGATCTATATCCTTCACCTTCCTAAAAATAATTTTAATTTATCGTCACATATTTTATGACCCATTTTTTTCACAATTGAACTATTTTAAGGTTTGTTGTGAAGAATTTTTTCCACGAATCTGGTTTCACTCCAGGCCTATTTATTGAGAAAATTTATTTTAATTGAACTTGCTCATAGCACAGAGGCTGGCCAATATTTTTATCGTGCCAAAAATTGCGCGAAATTTCGACACTTTTTGTGTAAATGGATAAAATTCGTGAAATCTTCGCAAAAATTAACAAAGGAAGAATAATTTTATTTTGTGATTGACAAATTTAATTTACCTAAACACTTCCAAGAGTACGTTAATTACCACTATCCATGCAAGTGTAGTAAAATTCCAGTTGTAAAAGATGTATTGTTCAATTTATATTTTAGGTGATTTGCTTATAAATGTTCAAATTATAAGTATTATTTTGGTACGTGAGTGACATTTTAACTATTAAGTCATAATTTGTTAACTTATTGAGACACTAATTGGTTAAAAAGTTTGAAGAAGTTCTTTTTAATTAAATGTAGTTTTACTTTGTGCATTTTTCAGTTGGATGGATACATTTAACTCTTTTGGATCAAGAGAGATAATTTTACAGGGTGCCACAGGCATCATCGATCTATTTCCTAAGTTTAACAATATTTGACTTTTATTCCTTGTCTGTTAAATTCAACCAAATAATAAAAAATAATAACGTACCTCATTTTCATATTTAAAGTAGGTGTTGTGAGTATATTGTTCTGTTGGAGCTGCTACTTTAGCCCTTCTTCTTTTTTTCTAACCAATAAGAACTTGTAAATGGAAAATACCAAGGCTTTGGAAACCATACTGCCCTGAAAATAGGATAACAAATTCACGGTCCATAGTCACTTGCTTTGTAAAGATTTTGACAAAATTTGTAAAAATGTTGACATTTTTTAACTGTTGCAAATGGCAAAAAAAACGAAAACTACGTTTTTGAAAAAGGTTGAGAAAGTGCTTTCTTAAAAGGTGGAGAATTTAAAAATATTAGTCTTCCTTTTTTTTCTTCTACAAGTTTATATCAGAAACAGGGAAAATCTTCATTGTTTTCACTTACCAGGTAAAACATGCTCAAAATACCACATCAATAAGAAGTAAATAACAGTATCAAGCAACATAAAGTTCACGGACCAGCCCAAACTAAATGTATCTGATACCATAGGGTTCTTATAGAAATTTGACCATTGCGCTCCAATCCCTTGTTCTTCCCAACGAGAGATGTATTTAAAGGATAATCCAAAAGCAGTAGTAGAGAATAATGACTAAAAATACAACAAAATATAATTAAAAATAAGTACTGTTCATTAGCTTTGGATAATTTGATTGTATTTCATTCCATCTAATTTAACTTGCTACTAAACAAGAAACAATTTCAATAAGGACAAAGAAACTTATAGTTATTGTAACTTTCCAGATTTTTTGCTAATTCTATTCAACATTTTCATAACATGTGATTACATTGTTTTCTTTCCACTGATTTTATACACATTGTTTTCATTAAAACACTCTTAGCCGAAGCTTTCAGTATTCAGTATTTTCGCCTGAGCACTCTGCAACAGCGTTAAAAGTTGAGACAAGTCTTAAAAAACTTGTTAGTTTTTTGGCAATTAAGTATTTAAGCACCTGCATCCAAATGTGTGTAGCTATGCTTATGGAATCAGCATAAATAAATAAATAAATAATGAAAGCAGAACATAATACAAAAGAAAGTAAACATTGAACTTACAACTAATCCTTTTTCACTGAAGTTCATCGTTTCTTCATACCACAACGTCAAAGGATATGGCAAGTAAGTGAAAAAGTAAATGATCCCTCCACATGCAGCAGAGATGTTTGCTTTCGAAAAGAACACACTTATCAAGAAAGCCATTGCAATAGAAGCACTTGCAAAACTCAGGAGCACAAAAATTACAACCAGAGGATTGGAGTAGATCAGAATGTTTCCCATCTTTAACAGAATTGTGAGAATGACAACTGCAATGAACATGGTAGTGAAGCTTGTTATAAACCATGCAGTCCAGTGTATCGTGTTGGTTAATCCCATAACCTGTAGAAGAAGCAACATTTCACATGAATGATGATTAATAGTCCTAAGTATCACCTTTTAACAGTATGTAAACTGATTTTTATGTTTAGAATACTTTCTGTTTAGACTTATCTGAAGTTAAAAGAAAATTTTAAACTAAATGGATATGCTAAAAAGATTTTTTAAACCTAAACACTGCATGAGTCATCTTGAAAATAGATATCTTGCTTTATATAACCAAGGAAAATAAAATTTTCATTGAGGCAAATATGTGAAAATAAAATCCAGTGTTTCTTTGTTTTCTTGCAAGCAATTATTTCCCGAAAATACTCTGCAATTGTGTTAAATGCAGAAGCTGTGAAGGTACAACTTTCTTACAAGATAATTATGTAAGAAAATATTACAGTAATAATACAGTTAGAGCAAAAAAAAATTTTTAAATATAATTTTAAAAATAGAACCTTCAGATATATATAATCTGAAATGTTAAAAAAATTACAACAGTATAAATAAGACCAAGTATATTTTACCTTCATCACTTCCTTTAGACGAAGTTCTTTCTCATAGACAATACTTTTCACAATCATTGCAACCGTGTACACCCAGGCCAATGTCATGAAAAGTGGCATGAAATTGCCAAGACCGCTAATAAACCTTAAGAAAAGAAACAATGATTTATGGGGGGTTGAAGGGAGGTCTATTAGATGCAAAGCATTTTTTACTTATTAAAATAATTTAGAAATTGGGCCAACAAAAGATTATTATATAGACAGCATAGGTAGACCTAAGAATTGATAGCATGTATATTAGAGTGAGCAAAACTCGCTTAAATTTTTATTATCAAATTTGTATCACAAATCTTCTAAGTTTGATATAAAAAAGGGAAAAAAATATTTTGGAAGACAATAAATTTATATTTAAGCAGATAATGACAAACTTTTATAATAATATATAATTTCATAAAATATCTGTAGCCTTTATAAAATAAGCTAATATCAACAAATAATTGAACAAAAAAATTACAAAGAACTAAAATCGAGTTCTCTGAAGTCAACCGTCTTTGATACCACTGAATATCCATCACACGAAATGATCAAGGACGTTGAATTTGGAAAAACATGGGTACCAAGCTACCTCCGATTATTGGTTGAAACACTTATCAAAACCGACCTCAAAAAAGCTAGCATCGGCCAAGCTATTGTCAGTGCTGCTAGGCCGCGATCGGATTTTCAGTTAAACTACGACGAAGTAACCAGATTTAAACAAAACGTTGTCAGAAACGAATCAATCACCGAATACATAACAGAAAATCATTCTGGCTCTTTTGGACAATGGTCTACTGACAACGCCGACCACGACTATTGCACTATTGATGGCAAGGGGACGCTCCATGGAATGGGAGTTGTACTTTCTGTAACACCAGGAAATGCATCAGCTAGATTAAAGCCGATACCGAGAGAAAAAATGAAATGCGCAAAAGATATAACTTCAAACTCTGGTATACCAATATTACCGTATTACCCCCCGGAGGAAACTGGATTGTCGTCGGTAAAACTTAAACCCATCATCGAGCTCAACATGGCCAACGTTCTTCCTGAAGATATAATTTATCACGATATTTGGCATGCTCTTTATTTTCATCCTATGCTGCGACCGAGCTGGTCAGGATACATGAGTAATGTCTCCTCTGGATCTGCTTACCCTGGCCAATCATCAGTTTCCCTACTGCCAATCATCGACCTGAACCCCAATGATATGTCGTGCATTTTTTCAACTCTTAAATTTGTGGAATCTCAAGCGCAAATTTTGGGCATCGTCACCCCAGTCATAACTTTCGACCAACCTTTGTGGATCAAAACTTACGAGATAATCAAATGATAGTAATAAATACTCAATTTAATCAATAACATTTTTTACAGTAAAATGACACTATAAACTTACTTGTCTTTGATGTAACATGGATATGGAAATGGTTGGACATAGATACCAGGCTCTGATACAGTCTTGTTTGTGACGATATTTATAAATGTTCGCTCAATCATATCTTGCAAAAACACAAAACCAAAATTTAAGTATCTGAAGGTCCAAAATCCTGTGCTGCCCCATGGACCTGGACCAGGTCTCCAGTATCTAAAACAAAAGTGATATCCTTGCTACTAAATTCTGTATGACTTTTAAGTACCCTATAATCTGGCGTAAAAAAAAACCAGGTTGAGATAATTATTACATCTGGGTGTCATCACCTGTTAAGACCCATCAAGATGTAACTTTTTTTTTAAATTGAGATCATGAAACATTGATGTATTTTTGCATTGACTTGCTTTATTAATGTCTAGGAAATCTGACAGACTGCTGTGTGTGGAGGATAGTGACTTCATGTAAAAAATAAGAACAACAAATTAAAAAAGAGTATATTTGGGTATTTTTGTTATTTGGTAAATCATTTGGGAGTATCCACTCAATGCTAAAGTAAAATAAGAATGTGCAAAAAAAAATTGTAATAGTGTTTTATCTTTTGTACATTTTATTCATTTTTTTTTGCACAAAACAGAATGAAAAACAGATGCTAAAATTTTTAAACATCAGAAGACAACAGGTATTTTATAAGTGTCTAAAGATCTTGTTAAGACATTGAACCCTTACAAAATATCTCCTATTTATTCTATTCCTCTTAATTCTAAACAATTTCCTTCCCTACATCACTGGTTCAAAATTAGAAACTTTTTGGTAAGAAGCTAAACATGTTATAGAAAGGAATTGTAAAGTTATTATTTATATATCAGAAGTAAACTAGCATTCGGACTTTAAAGGTGTAAAGCAATTTTTGGGCTTTAATTTAAATAAAAAAAATGTTTTAAAAACGTCTACCCTAAACAATAGGAATTATTGATGTCAGATCCTGGATTTACGTTTATATATAACAATACTCTTACAAAACAATTACAATAAATCCAAATAAAATATACGTTATTTAGTAATTGCACAGACTCCTCAAAAACATACCGATTTAAATAGCACATAATACTACTAATAGTATCTTATATACTTTTTATTTCTTACTTAATATTTAAAAAAAAAATCAAATGGTCGGTTTAGCTAAAAAAAAGAAAAGAA
This sequence comes from Hydractinia echinata, assembly GCA_030067915.1. Lineage (NCBI taxonomy): Eukaryota > Metazoa > Cnidaria > Hydrozoa > Anthoathecata > Hydractiniidae > Hydractinia > Hydractinia echinata. The sequence continues at coordinate 41,666 of JASGCC010000239.1, read as the reverse complement.
ATGTTCGTTTGAGCTAAAAAGCAAACAAACAATACGTTACTAACATATGGATAAACATATGCTTTTACTGAAGATGGCGTATTTACAAAGCAATTGTTATTTTGAAACACACGTCAACACGTACCTTTTCCATTGAAGAAGAACATTAAAGTAATGTAAATTAAAGAATAGATGTGTTAATGAAACTTTTTAGTATTATGAAGTTCTGAAGGAAAAAAAGGCTTGAAAAAGTATGTGCAATGTAAACACTGGGTAGACAAAAGGAAATTACCAATAGGCTTTGCACAATAAATTTGAGAAAGCAGATGTTTTTTAAAGTTGATCTGAAAAAATTGATATATAATATATCAAAAAACGATTTTAGCACAAAAGCAACCATACCATAAAACCGAGCACATCACTCAGTCGTACATCACCATGGTGATGTTAAATGATCCTGTATCGAAATTTTCACATTACATGATGGCCATACTAGCAGTAGCGTCAGTGATAATGACTGTTATTGTTATCTATTATATCATGAAATCTAGCAACCTCAGAGAACAAAATTCAAGTCGCTTTCTACTTAGTCTGATGTTTTGTGACATCAGCACAGCTAGTGGAATGATTATGTATTCAACTATACGACTATTGTACGAACATAATGTTATTGGCGACACAAAATACGCAACATGTATAGAGTTGCCACTGTGGTTAATTACAAGTTCCATGATTCATTCGGCAATAAACACAATTTTTATATCTGGAGATCGATTAGTTGCCATAATGTGGCCTTACTTTTATTTAAACAAAGTTCAAGATAACCACGTATTTTTAATAATAGGGTTGGACTGGACAATAAACATTTTATACTTGATCATGGGTTTCACTTTATGGATGGTGGATTATGCAGACCGTGTTGTGGTCCTGTTCTATTCAATTGCCTCTGTTATCCCTTCCACTATTATTATTTTAATGATAGTCAACACAATTATCTTTATAACAGCTTGGAAACAGCTCAAATCCATAGCTGTTGTTATAACTCCCATCACAGTGAAATCCGCACAGGCATGGCAGGAGTCTCATCAAATAAAAGCTGCGAAAATTTGCTATGGAGTTGTAATAACACTTATTATATTTTACAGTCCAACAATGTTGCAAATCATTCTGAAATTGATACATGGCGTAGAAACAAGTAATCGGTTAATTGACATTTTTGTTGATTATGGGCTTGTTTTAAACACCATTGTAGATCCAATTATATATGTGTTTATCAACAAAAAATTGAGACAGCAGATTTCCAGAAATATTTTGGGACGATCTAGTACATCAAACGATAGAGAAACATCATTTAATGTTCAGATATCAAAAATGTGAAGTTATTCGACAACGTAACACAGAAGACATGTTAACTTGTGGAAAAATATATCCCCAACATGTGTTTACAGCTTCCTTCACAAGATATAAAAGACCAAATATTTTACCTTAATTAAAAGCTCCAGAAACAAAAATGATTTAATTAAAAAAGAACAAAATGTCTTTATTGTGTATAAAAGACACCCTCACAAAGGGAAAGTTTTGTTTGAAAAGCAACAATAGAACTTGTGATAATACACTTATGAAAAAGTACAATCTTTCAAAACAAATTACCATAAAGAAAATATTAGGATATTAATAGAGGTTTAAACATTCTTTTGGTTTGATCTACAATTGTAACATTGTTTGCAAGTAAAAATTAACATAGTGAGGTTTATGAAAGAAGCATTTAGAACTATGCTCTAGTACAGCAGAAACCGGTCTATTTTATGCATTCTTGATGGTAAGATTGTCTTTATAACATGATCACACAGATGCACGGAAGAACAGTTAAGAGAGTAAAGTTACTTTGATAAAATTCACAAATAGAAAAAGTGTAATGATTTTTATTTTGGACCACATCCATTTATCATATTTTTTGCACACGCAAATACTTTCTCATTTGTAAATAGTTACGAAAACCTGTTTTTTGACGTTTGGTCAGCATTGTTTTGGTTGGATAAACATGAATAAAATATGTATTTATAAACTGTTAAAGAAATTGTGATTTTTAAGTGTAAATACTTAAGAAGATATATAATGCTCTCTAACTATTTTGTTGTTTAAAAATAAACATTGTGTGACATAAAATTGAAAAATAATTTTTTTTTTGTTCCTTTACAAGAAAAAATCTTGTTTTAAAGCAAGATGTTAATTACTGATGTTCATCTTCTGTAGTTTTGTTGTAAAAAAAAGTAAAAAAAATAATAATAATAATAAGTAAACAAACAAATTCGTACTAGACTGTTAAAAAAATCAGATCACGATACGGTTAACATAATATAAAAATATTTCATTTATTCTCTCTTTGTTCTTTTCCTTCTCTTCTCCTCTTTTTAATTTGTTTTGTTCTTTAATTACATTCTAAAGCAATTCAACAGAAGTATTGTGTTTTAGCCAAAATATTTGTTCATCTGTGGTCTGTTTCTATATGAGATTATATGCTGCTATCAATGTTGAGTAAATTTCATGGGTGCTGCTATGTCTTACAATTTAAAGGTGTTTACAATAATTATGACAATCAACCCTTCTCTCAAAAATGCAAAAAATGTGCCCAAATAATTAGTTGGGACGTTTTTGAAAAATTTACACAATTTTTATGCCTTTCATTCTTTTTTTTAAAGAAAACATTATTAATCAGTTTCAATATTTTTATGGTGCTGGATTTAAAATAATCAAAGAAACTTTATTTTATTATTATGCTGCGCGGTTTTTGAATCAAGTGAGAGTTTAAAAACAATGTTATCCCTGGAAAGGGAGTTAAGCTAAAACATAAAAAACGTATTAATAACTTCTAAGTCACCATGGATAGTAAATCACAGTAAATCTTAAAACTTGGATTATCTTTTTTTTATTGAACCTATAAAACAAGAGAAGGGGGTGCTTACTCTGTAATAAATAGTCCTTAGTCTCATTTACAGAGAAATGGATTAAAAATAGTAAATAGTAAATAGGTAACAATGATGATCTCATGAACTTCACAGCATGTTGTTGTTTTATCTAATATTTTATTGTACACTTAACAAAACATTTGATTGTGACTTGTGTTTGTTTAAAACGTTTGAAAACAAAAGCAAAAATGAAAGAAGAACATTACAATAAAATGAACATGAAAAATAAACTTAGTTCCTTATGAAGTAAAAGAACTTTCTGTAACTCAAAGAAAAAAAGGCTTCTTATAAAATCAAGAGCTAAAGTCTAAAGTTGTGAAAAGAAGTAAAACAACTTAATCAACATGGCACTGGTTGATGATCCAGCAGCAAATGAAACTCAGTGTATTATATATATTTTTCTAGCCCTTGTTGGACTTGGGCTTTCATTGTTCATCTTAGCAATAATATACACAAAGAAAATATACAGGACACATACTGGAAAATTACTTTCAAGTTTGTTGTTGTGTGATTCAATAACAACAATGTTTATGATTATAATGAGTAGTTTAATTATAAATCAGCTTCACCACAAAATCAATTTAATAAATTGGTACAGGTGTCTTGTGGTGTTCTTATGGCTGACAACAAGCTCTGTCATTTTGTCGGCGTTTACGCTGATATTAATTTCTCTTGAACGCTTGATTGCCGTGAAATATCCATATGTTTATTCAACATATGTTAGAAGTTTGCACATAAAAATAGCAATTACCTGTAGCTGGTTGCTGGTTCTTGTCTACGGTGCAAGTGGGATGACATTGGGTTTGTTAGGAAAAGAAGATGGCTTTGAGTTGTCATCGTATGGTTGGATCGTAATAGTCATAACATCTTATATTTTTCTGATTACATGCAACACAGCCTTATTTTGTATTGCTAGAAGTCAACTCAACTCAATAGCTTCAGTAGCACTTACTACCAACGATAAAAATCTTGAAAAGCATAAAACAATGCGTAAAGAGATAAAAGCTGCAAATGTTTGTTTTGGTGTTGTTGTTGCATTTACTATATGTTACACACCAAAGTTTGTTGATGCAATAATTCAGTTGGTAACTGATAAAAAAGCCCCCAGTAAATGGCAGGCAATGATTAATGGGTACGGCATTGTATTGAATACGATATTGGACCCAATCATATATGCACTGATAAACCAAAACATAAAACGAAGTATAACACAAAAAATACATTGCTGTTGCTAAAAAATGAGAAAACAAAAACGCCTACGCCAAGACTGTTACCATTATTGAATTTATTAACAATAAATTGCCATATTATGCATTTCATTGATCTTGAAGGATGTTAAAGAAGGGTTACCACTTAAAGAGATCAACATGTGAATGTGAAAGAATAAAACTGTTTTGCAAAGATCCAATATAACGAAACAACTATTTATATGAAAAACATTACAAGGTGTACTTGTTAATTTATTTTTGTTTTTACGTATACTTGAACAGCATGAAATAGAAGTGAACTATAAACCGAATCACAAATCACCTCTAAGTCCAAAAAAAGTTGCAATTTAAATCGTCATGATAAGAACAGGATATCTCTATAATATTACTTCTCACCCATAGCCAAGAGGGTTTTTAAATTTTGATTTAAAATTTAATAACAAGCTTATAAATTCTCAGTTCTTTTTTATTTCTTGGAAGTTCTTTTGTTGACGAAATTTTGTGAGTAAACATATAGGGCTTATACAAGCTTACCCACAAAATTTTATTGCAAACCAAGTTGCAGATCCGGAGTTATTGGGTCGTCAGCAAAAAATTAGAAGGCCTGGGACGAGCAAACAAGTGTCATTTTGGCAAAAACGTTTATGTTAATCAATTCACCTTTAAGCATTTATAAAGTTTGAATGCACATCCCTTAACAGGTCTAAAATTACTGATGACAGAAAAAGTCAAAATTTGCTATTACTTAAATATGACATCATAATTTATGCAGCGTAATTAAATGTGAAATTCTTTAAAGGTGAATATCTTGAGAACGAAAGGAGCTTTTTAAAAAAATTAAAAGACTTGTTAACCAACTTTTTAAGCTCTATAATATAAGTCCATCATCATTTTTATACCTTGGGTTCCCTTTAAATCTGATTTGAAAAATTATGAAAAATTAATCCCCTAGAGATTTTAGTAAAACCTTTGAAGTTCTAATTTAATTTTTTAACTGTTTATGTTTTCTTTATGCATTATGGCATTGATGTTGTTTGCTCTGGTTCGTGAACATGTGATTTTTTTTAGATTTAGAGAATACAGCAGTTGTTTCCAAAATTTAGTTTTATTGATTCATTGTTTTCTTTCCTTTTCAACCCCTTTTTTGAAGCCATAGAATTCAAAGAATAATAACTTATAAAAAAGAAGAAAAAAGAAAAATTAGAGGGTTTTAAAATATAGAATCAATTTATTTGTTTGTTTTTCTTTCTGCAGGTGAAATAACGATCCTCTTATATCAGAAAAAAACTTTACAAAAAATTTTATGTGTACACAAACATGTTCACACATCACATAATTTTAACCGTTCTGTCAATTTTTGGCTTTATACTCAGTTTCATTGTTATTTTTTGGATATGGAAAGAAAAAAAACTAACAAAATCTCACTCAACAAAGTTTTTGTTAAGCTTACTGACCAGCGATGCATTTTCTTCACTGGTTTTCATTGGTTTAAACATATTTGTTATGTATTCATATCATGGCTTTAACAGTAGTGATAAAATTTGGTTTAGGATTTTTTGGATATATTTATGGCTTGTAACATCTTTTTTTATTCTCACTGCATTAATGATGGTAGCAATCTCAGTGGAGCGTTTCATTGCAGTACTATACCCCTTCTTTTACATCAATAAAATTAAAGTAGCTCACATATACATTGTCATTGCATCTGTTTGGCTTCTTTCTATTGCATATGGATTCAGTGGAATTGTTGTCGCAGTTTTCGAAAGGGAAGAAGGTTATGTCTTGTCATCTTACGGATGGATTGTCATTATTATAGTAGCCTATATATCTTTAGCAGCCAGCAATACAGTGTTATTTATTATTGCAAAAAAGCAAATAAGGTTGATAGCAGCAACAAAGAATAAAGATGATCACAAAAACAAAACAAAGCGACAGGAGATAAAAGCAGCTAGAATTTGCTTCGGTGTTGTGTTGACATTCATGGTATGCTATGTTCCAAAATTAATTGATGCAATAAAGCAATTAGTAACAGGCAGAAGAGAAACAAACCAATTGCATTCACTATTTATACAGTATGGGTTCATACTAAAAACAATCTCAGATCCAATTGTTTACGTAATAATGAACAAAGACATGAAAAGAAAACTAATAGATATAATATTACGTAAAAATAATTAAAACGTGAATGTATGGTGTTTAATGGTGTGTAAATGTGATTACAAAACTAAAAACACAAAATTCAAATAAATACGAATTTTAAATACATTGGTTTTATTGCAGCATAAAATCACCACTTTACATAAACCACATAAGACACAAATAAAAATTTGCGTGAATGATATTATCAGAACTTTATCACTTGTTCAGTGCATTAAAAACATCGAAATCAAACAATTTGTGCATTGACATTTCTAAATAAATCACAAAAACAAATGCTTTTTTATCCCATCTTTTTTCTACTTTCTTTGCCTGTTTAGAAGAGCATGAGTGATGACTTTAAAAGAATACCAAAATCCACCAAATACAGAATTATAAACTACTGAAATATCCTTTTATCAACGGCTAATTCTGTATTTCTGTATTTTGAAGGTGTTAATGTCTTTTTACGTGATGTCATAAATTACTACATCTTTTAGGGAGTTTTACAATGCCCTTGATAGTGAAAAAAAAATAGTGATATAGCTATGCTAGTAAAAATAGGGGGTTGCTACTAAAAAGGATAGGGCAAAAATTAGAAAAAATAGATAGCTATGGTTATATTATTACCTATAATAATATTAGCTATAATGAATATCTTGTTACAACCATGATTATGTCTTAGTGTCAATCAAAGTATCAAAGTATTGTATAATTGTTGCAATATAATATAATTTTTTGGTGTATTAAATTTCTAATTATTCTAATTGTTCCCTAATTATTACATAATACAATTTGTTTTTAAGTTTTATTCAAACGAACTTATGAACAATTTTTCAGCTATTTTAAGATTAATTTTAACATAAACCAAGCTTACATAATAAAAGTCAACACAAGCTGTTTTAGTTTCTAATTGTAAAATAGTTAGTTTCTAAGAACATTTAGATTACACCAATAGCAGTCTATTAAAAAAAATATCTTAACAGACAAAATAAACAAAACAAATTTCCTAGACAGAAAAAATTCCTAAGCATTTCTGGTTCTCCTTGGGGAAATCACAATCTCTTCTGGTTCTTCGGGCTACAGGACAAATTTAAAATAAAAAAATTAATACAAAATTTCTCACCTTGATTTAATACGAGCTGTACTTGGGGCAAAGTCGGGATTATATCTTAACGTGTAACTAAGCCTCTTAGGGTATGGAGCATCATTGCGAAGATTGTTAAATACAATAGCTAAATGTGAAAATTTAATCCTAATTTTAATGTTGTAATGTAGAGGTAACTGTTGTTAACATGTAAATATCTATAATTATAATGATTGCCGTCTGTCCGTCTGTGAGCCAAAGATAGTAGCTGCAAACATTAAGGAGCCAATTTTCCATGGATCTTTTTATTGGCTTACAACTAGTTTTCACAACATTCATTATGTAAGATTTTTTAGAAATCATTTAAAATTTATAGATAATTTATGTTAATTAGAACTTATGTAACTAGAACTTTTCAAAAATTGCACTATTTGGGAAAGTTTATAACTGTTTATAAGTTCTTGCAAATCAATATGGTTCAGATATTTCCCGGAAGTTTAATTCTTGAAATGCTTTCTGTATTTACATAAGCTTTGAAACAAAACACACCATCTCAAAGATATTTATAACTGGGCATTACTAAACACTTAAACTTTAGCTTTGGGCAAATAGTAAACACCTTTGTACAAGTCATACTGTACAGAAGCTGCAAAAAATTGGTAACAAAATTAAACATAACATTGAAGATATTAATTCTGTTTGTCTGTTTAATATTCATATTAATATTTTCAAGGTTTATCATTTCTTGAACAGGATAGTTTACATCCTATATCACACTTTTCCTCATGATAAAAGAAGCGCCACCCAAAGCATCACCTACTAAACCATCCTGTTTAAGATATGATAAACCTTCAATATTAAAAATTGACTATTGTAAATGCCTCGATCTTCACAATATAAGGTAAGGTAACACAAATCAATTACAAAACATCAAAATTACCAAGTACAAAAAGTCAAGACATACCCGATAAAAATAATCCATTTGATTTGATTGTAGCATACTTTGTTAATTCTTCCTCGTTTACTGGCTGGAAAAAAGTTGACAAATTGTAGCAGCGCGTGACAGCTTCTAATTCATCAAAGAGCCTGAGGAATAAATTTGTATAGTTCTTCACAAATTGTATTCGTGATTCTGTAATCATTGAAGAGTTTAAATATCTTTCATTCTTCTTCATAAAACTGACGAACTAAAAGAAAATGCATAAAATCAATCAATTACTAATCCAAATGCTTTAAATAAACTTAAAATCATCCTTCCAGCATCTAGCAATAATTAGAGGACAGTGTCAATAATATTAAAAAAAGTTCTGCTACCGATTTTTTTCCATGTGTCACATAACACGTCCTCAACAGAAAAAAAACATGTAAAGGTATGCAAGGTAAATGCAAGTGCTTATTTTTATTTCTCCATTTTAATTTGAAAAATCTTTTAAACATCTAAAATTCCTAACGAGTTGGAGGAAATGCCCTATAAAGCAACTGTTCACAACAGGGGGGATGGAAATCCATGGCAGTATACACGTTGGCGAAATCCATGGGAAATCATTCTCTACTTTTCATAGCTACCATGTTTGACCCACAGACAGAAGTTGGGTAATAGAATAAAAAAAACCTATGTTTTAAAGCATATTTTATAACAATTCCTGTTTGTTTTGATGTTAAACTGAAGTTTACAAATATATTGAAATAATTTTGTTGTAAACACTGATAGCTAGCAATTACGTTTTGGGGATAAATAAAAAATCTAACAAAAACATGCAGAAACTTGATTTTATTAAGTTCATCTTTATTCTGATGGGTTTTTTTTGGCTTAAAACAAAGTGGCTTTGTTGACAATAAATTATCAAAAAATTTTAAAACAAATTTAAACTATGTATAACTCGATAATAGACATCTTTTACTTTCAAAATAACATCTCTTTTTATTTTCATTTCAGTAGTAACACAAAAACATTAAAAAAGGTTCAAAACACAGCAAGCTGGAATGAAATACACCCAACCGAAAAGGTACAACGTTTCGTAAAATGCAAACATTTATATGTTTTTTACAAAAACGTTAGAAAATATTAAACAATTCCAAAGAGAATAGCAATATGTGTATTGAGATTTTTTTCTAGCATCGATAGCTAACTAGTCGATAAGCTCGTTACAAAAAATCCACATAGGCACAGAAGAACAATGTAAAAAATTTACAGAGACATTGAGGCCTAAAGGTGTTTTATTGACATCATCAACCCGTCTGTTTCAAAGCGGGTGGGTTGATCCAGGTTTAGGAAATTAGTGCCATTTTAGTCCCAAGTTGTCCCTAGTTACCCACCTCAAGAGAAAGAAGGCAGTTATTTCAACCTGTTCCACCTAGCCTTAAGAGATGTAGATATTTTATCTCTTTTGTTGAATCTCTAGGCTAAATTAAGTATTAAGAATACATAAAATATTTTTATTTAAAATAGCAATTTGATGCTTCTTGTGGATTTTCCATGGGCTAACAACTAGCATAACATTTATTATTTCTTTAAGTATTTAAAGTGGATTTTTGTCACTGAATCTAACTCACCTGGAGTAACCAAGATATTCAATGAACGGAAATACCTGATAAATACCTACCGTTTGTAGCGATTTTTGTATCTGTGGATCATAACTTGTAATGTTTAGGTTCAAAATAATTTTTGCCAAAGACTCAATCTAAACGAGGTTAAAAATACAAAAATAGCCAAGATCTACTTCAGACATTGCACCAAACCAGGTCATCTAATCTAATTAACATCTAATTAACGCTTGGAAATGATTTGATTAAGCTGACACCTACTACTTGACCAAGTCATTGATATTCACTACAACAGTTAGGTTGACACCTCTTGCCAGAATCAACAAAAAAAATAAGACTATTAGTTTCAACCACTAACAATCTCGGCATTTTGGGGAGCGGACTTTACCCCTATCTTAAACCCAAACATTTGTGCTAAACGTTTATTCTGTTTGCTCTCCTACAGAGAAGTTTGAATAGTTTGGTATTTCGTGTATACAAAAACCAATTTAACATACTTTTCCCGGCACAAGTTAAAGCTTTCTTTCAAAAAACTACTAGTATTACTGGAAAAGTCCTGAGAAAACAAAACAAAAAACTATTTTGTTCTATAGTTACTATTATTACTATTATAGTTACTTATTATTAATTATATGTCATAATTACTTGACCAAGATATTGTCCATAAATTTGCTGCCAAAAGTCCAAATTTTTGTTACATATGCTCACATCGTTATTTTTAAACCAATTAAGTATCCAGAAATAGAGAAGCCCGATTTGCAATGGACAGTCATCACACATTATACTAATGTTACATCACATTAATGATTATTTGGTGCATGGAAAATGCAAATTTACCTGTTCCAATTGCTGTCTGTTCCTGACAAAGCTTTCTGTAATGTTAAGGCCATAACTAACAAGTGGTTTCAAATTAGCAACTGCCTTTAATCCTCTTGGAAACTAAAAGACAAAACATTTTCTCTTATAATAAGAAACTTTTACAAGCTAGTTAAAAAAGTGATAATCAACTCTTCCTAATGTTGTGCACCATGACTGGCAATATTTATATAGCATTAACTTTGTGTATTTGCAGCCTAACAACCTCACATAACAGTGTGTACTACCATGTTAAAATTGTTTAGAAAATGAAAAGACTATAGAACTTAAAATTACTTAAAGCTTGGTACAAATTTTTTTTAAAAAAACAACTAAAAAATACGTACCGATGACAAAAATGAAGATATTCTTCCAACTACTTCTCTTGTTTTGTTATTATCTGGTGTGTACAAGATTTTGCCTTGTAAAGCCAGCGTGAAGAATTGTGACATTGCAGACGAGCCACCTGACCCACTGGATAACAGAGTCAGAAATCGATTGCGTACATTGCAACAGCTATTTCTGCTAACTAAAACATAATTCATCATAGAGTAAGATTTCAACAGTGTGAGATCACTCTTCTTAGCCAAATTCAGAATTGTGTGTGAGTATTTCTTTGTCTGAAGTTGGAGTGATTGGGAAAACTGATTGTAGTAAAACATAACATGTTTTTTTCACAAGAAGAAATTAATGCATAGGTAAAGAATGTGAAAAACAAAAACGATTCTTAGATTATTCTTTATGAAATTATCAAACTTACGTGTTTTACAGAAACAATATTTTGCTTTTTTTATACTGCTATCAAAGCAACAGCCTTGGCGGAGGCATTGGCTTTCAGTTATTCCACCCCAGCCACAATCACTTCTACTCCATGGAGGAATAAGATTACATTGTTTATCCTTTCCACCTATAAACATGAATAAGTTGTCACACACATTTAACATGTTTGAGATACAGTACTGGAAAAGGGTTGTTTAACATATCGAGCGAAAAAGTATGAAAAAGTGTTAATGGCCTCGATAGCTTCGAGAATGATATCGAGACGGATGCATCACGAAGCCCTCTTGATACAATTTGAAAGTAAAAAAACGTCTATCTCGGATCGAGAATACCGTCGCGATACGCGAAGCGCGATGTTAAACAACCTTTTTCCAGTACTGTACGTCAACTACTAATCGCTTTCCCATTTAATGGACAGTGCATAGCAGAAAAAAAAAGTTGCTCCTAACCTTTTTTTGTTGCCCTGATAGCACTTTCTATGCAAATACAATTTAAAATTTAATACGGCTTCATTTTTATTATGGCAAAAAAAATGTTTTATCTTTATCACAAGGTTTGGGTTCAAATTAATGGGTTGTGGATTCTGATCACTTTCATTTTTATTTTTTTTTGCAGATCAAATTTACCTAATAAACATAAATGCAGACCATCACAAAATACAATTGTTTAAGCTTTTAAAGAAAGTTTTTTAATGCTTTAAAAATAAAATTATTCTGAACAGGTGTGTATTGTAATTTTTTTCTGCGAGTAGAACTTCAATTTAGATTTTAGCTCTGGTTAAATGAGAATTAAATTTTTAACGCACCACCATGGACTTTTGTAGTTTTTTTGGGTGTTGTAGTTGGTTTAGTTGGTTTACTTGTTGTTCGACTTGTTGAAGTTGCTTTAGTCGTCGTTTCGCTTGTTGTGTCACTTGCTGTTGTTGTTGGACGTGCTGTTGTTGTTGAATTTCCTGTTTTAGATGTGTGGCTCTTTGTATCATTCTTGCCACATATAAATTCTCTTAAATTGAAATCTCTTGCAATGCTAGGAATTCCTGCACCAGAATCATTTCCACGAATAAACCCAACAACATCACTGAAAAATCCCTCATAACCTCTAAGTTCCTGAAACTTAAAAAAATATCAAAATGCTTTTATATTTAAAAAAATAAGATTCAACTGAAACATTGAACCAAGATAAGCTTACAAACCAAACTCAAAACCACACATATATGCATGGTATTTGTAAATGGTACACTTACTTCTGATGTGAGAACATTAATCTCAGTCTCAATCATTTCAATTGTTTCCATGTCAATTTTGGTTATGTTCTATGTAAAAATAGGTCAAATAAGATCAACTGAATTAATACTGAATATCTGTATTTTTTTCTTTATTTATTTTTATTCCCATATAAGTTGCAAATTTTTTACCGAATATAGTCATTTTACATTATTTCCAGCTTCTGCACAATTTATTCAATTATCCTTAGGTGTTATCATAAATCTTGTTCATATGCTATATATGTTATTGTCAGTATAAATATTATTACCATTAATTCAGCGATAATGGTGCTGCTATGCTGACTCACATATTGACGTATGCCATTACCCAGAATAATCAAATTGAAGGGTGACAAGTTGCATACTTCAGTACTAACATCAGCCTTAAAAATAAAGTACATATTTTTGCTTGACACTATTTATAACATTTATTACAGTTCTTCACAAAGTACCAAAAAGATGGGTGTACCAAGACTTCGAATTTCAGAAATATTTACTTGGGCAAATGATTGCTTAAGCAGTACTGTGATTTTAAGAATTTACATCTACTGTCTTCGACAGAAAAAATGCCTAAAACAATAGTCCAAAACTCAACAAGCCTTGGCAAACACAATGGCCAAAAGCACAAACAAGCCTTGGCAATGACTTCAGTGCACTTTGGCATTTTCCTCAGCACTAATTTTAAAAGGTTTGTACAAGATGTCAAGCCATGTAGAACATTAGACATATAAGTTACACCACTGCCAATACTACTACTTGAATTCAATTGTTTGTGATTTTATGACGTTGTGTCTTGTGTCTCGTCTCTAGTCACTAGCCACTCAGCCAGTTTGAACTACATACTTAACCACAGGACCAAGATTTCTAGTTATACCTTTGCCACAATATTATTAGATCAAGTTGTCTACCTTTATGTGGTGATCCTCTACTAATAATTCAATTAGTCAAACAAAAACAACAGTTATTGGCAGTACATCCTTAATTCTTCGAAATTTAAACTGATCGCTATTTTTTTTCTCAGCGTGCTTTTTTTGTAAAACGAAAAATATGCTTTTATACTTTTAAATGAAAACAAAACAATGGCAATAATATATGAATAATGAAAAAGGTGAAAACCAGAGTTAGGGCATTAACAACTATACTGCTTTTTGTGACGTGCGCTACATCATTCGTATCTAATAGTAATGCAAGTAAATCATCTGGGGCATGAATACAATGCTGTTTTTGTATTTATTGTTGGTTGCTAAAAGTACAATACTTGTCATAGGGTGACTTTTGTTTGGTGAAAATAAATATTACAAAAATATGGAACAATATCACAGTAGGTAGAGTAAATCTCGTAACACTTAGGTAATTTTTTTGGCAAAACATAATTCGAAGGCTTGTGTACCAGTTTTTGTGTGTTCAAAGTACACAACAAAATGAACAGCCTTTTATTTTTACATAGTATTGGGTGCTCCTCTCAACAGAGCTCTTTGCTTAGTTTAATTCATTAGGTTAAGTCATTGTTGACCCACTGCGAAAAGCATTGTCAAGTAGAAAATTATTTATCACTCTCAAAAAATTACAATCTATTTAGGATGCTAATAACAAGGCATGTGATAAAAGAAATGGATATTAGATTTTTAAAGAGATGATTCATACATAAACCTTGACAATAATTGAGCAACCACTAAAAATAAAAGTTTTTTAACAACAAATAAACATTTACCGAAGACACATTTTCAGGGAAATCCAGTAACACAGACAGTGTTTCATTATTGCATAAACCTTTTCCCATTTCCTAAAAAAAAATATGAAAAAAATTAAAATAACCATTTCGAGTTGCAGTGATTACCATTCAACAGCCTTTCTAATTTATTTCAATGGTAAAATTAATTTTAAGTGCAATTTCTTGCTAACACAACTTTTAAGCTTTAAAATTAACCAAAAGCTTTAACAAAAACTGCTACATAATTTTGTGTTATGTGTTAAAAAAAGCATCTGTTTTTTATTTTTACCAAAATAATTATGTTTTTACATGAGGAACTCTTGCTAAAGGAAAAAAAAGTTCATTAAAAAAGTTGTTTCAATAAAAAAGAAAAAAGAAATCCAAGTCTAGAACTCAAATAGCATTTAAAATATATGCTACTTACCAATAAAGTAGTTATTAATAAGCTACTATTGTTAACCAATTTTCTAATGTCTCCTAAATTCAGGTTCCTAGTAAACTTAACAGCACCAGAAAACTAAAAAGAAATAAAATGATTTATCAGAGCAAAGTAAAAGCAACAATAATATCAAACAAAAATATAAACAATTCCTTTTTATTTATCTGCATAAAGACTTTTTGCTCTTGGAATTATAAACTTTTTACTTTTTACTTTTTTTTTGCGATATACGCTATGTACATTGCCAGCTAAATTCTGCATAAATTTGTTTCATTCCTAATTTAATAAACACATAAAAGCGCTTGTTAACTTTTGAGACAGAATACTCATTAGCACTTGTATTAAGAGCATCAAATATTGTTTAACTCAAGTTTCTCCAAATAAGTAATTATAATCCTTTTAAACTTTCTTGGGATTTTCTGAAAATCTCGCCCAAATGTTTCAGCCAGTGTTTTTACCCTGACATTTTATTCAACTAATATATCCAGTTGTATTTTCGACATTTAAGTACAATAATTTACAATTAGAGAAAACTATGTTGTGAAGAATTTTACCAATAACAAGAACATTTACAAACCTTTACTTTGCTTCCAATCAAAGATGCAACCACAGAATCGCTTAAGCCTGCCGATTTTAACAACGTGGTAGCTGCAGCACTGTTATCTCCCAATAAATCAGTGATGGGAAATTCTATAATAGCAGTATGTTCAAAACAGAAGGTTTAATTACAAAGTCGAAACAGTGTAGCCACAAGTTTAAAATTTTACAATTTTAGGAGGTAAAACCACTAACAAATATAAAAAAACGATTACATTTTCAAGGAGATTTTGACAAAATTTTAGGAAACTGAGAATCAAACTTTTCTTTAATGCGTACTGGCTAATCTTTTTTTAAATTATAATTAAAAGTTTGAAAAGAATAAAATGCATGTTAGGATAAATAAATATTTAAAACTTTTAGGAGAATTCAATAATTTTGGTCCAAATTTTAGGCTATTTAGGAAATTTTAGGTGGTGTAGTTAACCTTTGAAATCAAAAACAAATTTATATTCAATGTGTCTCGTATAATGTACATACTCCTGTGTTAACTATAATAATGTATACCTGATTGGTTGAAGCGCCGAAATATACCAAGGCTCTGGCTGACTAATGTACTAATGTTGGCTGAAATATTCCTTAATAAACCCAGTTTAGTTTGGTTGGTTAATATTGGGCTGAGATCACTCGCAAACTTAGAAAAGCTAAAAAAAGATATAACAGAATCAAAACTACACATGTTTGGGACAAATTATGTATTTCACCTGCTAATTTTTTTAAAATAATATTAATAAATCCATTCTAACCTAGCCGATCAACCTGTTCAATCTTAAAGGTATCACAAGGTTGTAAGTGGCATGAAAGATTCGCATGAGAAATTCCCAATGACATATCCACTTTTTGTTAAACTCCAGATATTGTTTTTTAATTATTTATTTCTATTGACGCTTGACTGCCACTTCCACCTTCTTCTTTGTTAAAAAACTTTAAACAAGCTCCAGTCTATTTTTTACCCTATTATGTAATATTTAAGGCTCTGCTTGAATTAATGACTTTTATAGCCCACAGCATGATATACTCACATAGTTGAACAATCAAACGGAAAATTTAATGTATTAGCAACAGGTGTGCATGATTTTTTTATTTCAAATTGAAAAGGATTTATTAAAAGAAACAGGTTGCGAAATTTACTGATCTATAACCTGCTGTACCGGGCAGGTTATGATTACTCAAATGAGTGTGATAGAAAGAAGTCTGGTCCTTGCAAACCTTGTTGTTCCTAGGGGTTAATATATAAAACCTAACTAACAGACTTTGGGGACCATGTGAATTTAGAGTATGTCAACCCTATTGCCCTTGTCCTATTACTTCTTCTCAATGGTACACATGCACAAAACAATATTGCAGCCATCCTTAATGCTGCCACTCTTATGCTCAACTGGTGTACTTAAACAAAAATGGAAGACCAGTTGGAACATGCCATTAACTGGTCTAACTTTTAAAAATTTAACAAAGAAGAAGGTCGTAATGGTGGTTGAAGCGAAAAGAAAAACAAGTATTTAAAAAACCACATCTGGAATTGCAAAAAGTGGATATATCATTGGGAATTTCTCATGCAAATCTTTTTGTTAAGTCCAACTTGTAAAAGTACCTCAGAATCCCTTAACTAATTTTCTTTTATAATTTTATATGCATAAAAAAATCTGAAAAGAGCTGGAAAACACTTACACTGAGCTAGTGAATTTTGGAAGTTCCTGTGGACTCTCTAAGAACTTGTTGACGTCTTTAAAATTGCAATATAGAGATTGCACAAATGGTACGGCACCGGCGGATGGAAGAGCACGAGGTACAAAATAGATTGATTCTAAAATATCAACAACAAAAATCCATCAGGTCAGAAATAATGTGCTTCAAAAAATATTGCGTATTTTTAACATGCATACTTATAATGCACATTATAATATACCACAATTTTATAAAGTGTTAATTTTGTTGAGGCTGCTGTAAGGTAAAGTTGGTACTTTTAAATGCCATTCCCAAGTTTTTTTACATTATATGCTGGCTGAATTTGTTATTGCTCATAAAAAGACACTCTCAACTCAATTAAACCAACAATATTATAAGTTATACATATTCATCCTTGTTAATTTTCTTTATTCTGAATGTTATTTATGTATTTATCACTTAGAATAAAATAGTTATTCGATATGTTTAACCTAATCAGCGTTTAACTAAAAATATATCTAAACTTACGCCCACTTTTAGGAACATTTTCTGGGGGTCTTTCACGACGTACAGATACAAGAATTAAAAAGATGGCAAGTGGCCACAATATTTCCATACAATTCCGAAACTAAATAAAATAACAACTTACAAATTAACCACCTTTAATACACAAAAATAAGTCTTGTATTGTAGTGATAAAAAAGATAGCTAGCCACTGATCAGTTTACTGCAAATGCACTGCCACACTGGTGTTTCGGATTTCAAAGTTTCAAACTTGATCTTTTTAATGCTTAGTGGTCAATTTTTTAATTATTAATACAGACCTAGAATCTTACATATATCAAGGCTATTGCAGATAATTATGGACAATAAACTTTACTGATCCCAAAGTGTTTTTTTTAGGTTACTGAACCAAGGAACCAAGGAATAATAATAACTGAATAAACTGAGTTATTGAAAATAATGCAGATTGACCACACTATCCCTACTGAAGTTGCAAATCAGTACATTACTTAATCTACTAAAGTGTCGAAGGGTCAACTGCTAAATTAAATATTGTATATACTTGAAATTTTAAAGGAAACTTGTCGTGAGTGCACTTATATATATCTTTTGTTTCATTGCAATGTCTTTTTGAACTTCACAAGTTGGAATAGAATGGTTTGGTTGCTCATACTATTCCAATGGTATAAAAATATTTAACATGCAGGTGCTGTACTGTATGATTGAAAACTTTGCTATAAGGTTGGTTTAACATTATATTTTGCTTCTTAACCTCTCTAGGTTGACAAAACAAGTAGAATCTAGGTTTTATAGGTTGTGAATATACTTTTTTCTCATTTACAATGACACCAGAGTAATGCTAATTCAGCTCATTGTTACCACGTGGCTCGTAAAAGGCACATGGAAATTTGCATAACAAAAGAGATAACAAAGATAACATACTATCTGTCTCTTTCTGATGGCATAATTTTTCCACAGCAGCAAGCCAAGCTGTTTCCAAAAGCTTGCCATGATGAGATTTAATTATATATACAATCTATCGATTTTTTTAAATTATTAATTGCATATTTCTAAATGAATTATATAGATATAGAAAATAGATTAGAATAGACTTAATAGCATATCACAAAATTTTAAGAAATTTTTATCGATTTTATAAAAATCTTTAATTCACGTCAACTCCCAAAAATTGCCAAAACAAATTCTGACGTACTCTAATTCCTGATTCATGTTGACAATATTTGGTGATATTATTTTTCTTTATTAATTGCATGTAAGGCGATTCCAATTTAATTAGTTATTCTACAGGTGAAGTCGATAGTAGCTTACAGTCGGTCGGTCGGCGAAATAAAAATAATTTTATCGAGAATGTATGGTCGGAACAACAAAAAAAATAATAAAAAATAACAACGGAGGACGGTGTTACGACAACCGTTTTTTTTCTATGTATTTTTGCATAACGCACGCAGTTAATATTAACATCATTGATTATCTTCTATGCTCATTATATCTTCACGAGATGGGATGAGAAAATGTTTTTTTGCTTGATATTATTATTTTTTTGTTTCGTGAAAATTAGGGTCAGTCGGGCCCGTAGAACAACTAATTAAATTGGAGTCGCCTAACTTGAACTTTTAAAAAGTTTTGCTCTTATTTTCTTGCTCAGAGCATGTGATCGCAAAACAAAATATATAAATTGCTAAAACAAAATTACTTGTTTGTTGATATGAAATAAAAGTTTGCAGAGATTAAGCAGGCAAATGGCATTTCATGTCCGCAATTTTTGCAGATGCTAAATTTTATACACACTTAAAGTTGCAAAGTTGCGCTTCATCTTCACAAAGATAAACATTGATGTTATAAGTTATATATATAATCCTTAAAATTTATTACAAGCTTATACATTTATAAACACATACACTAATAGCTTGTATCAGTATCACCACTACATGGACCCAATTTATTACTACATACTTGTTTCATTACTCAAGAACATAAAGGTATGTAAACAGGATACACTTGGCGTTATTTATTGGTTATAAAAAAACGCATTTTTTTTTAAAAACTGAAGAGATCACAAAAGTTATATTATACCGAGTAAACCAAGATTCTTTGCTGATGTTTTTATAATCCAGCAATCACAGTGTGTAATAAAAATGAATTCCACACCATCCTACGTTTTGGAAAATTAATTTTTGGTCAACTTTTTGACCGGAAGTTATTTGCATTGAAACTTTTAGGGAATAAATGGAGCTAAACATAGTTTAGCTCATGTTAATTGCAGTTTCCAGTTGGGTTACTAGCTGGTTGGGTGAACTGGGATATGGAAACACTATATTGAGCTTCAGAATTGGTGCATGTTGTTTTATTTACCCACATTGGGTATTGCCTCAATTAGCCAGGCCACTGAGCCTAGCCTCTGTTACCAATGGCATATAAATTAAGAATTTCACATCACATTGGCCTCTGACCTAAGCTGACAAGATTGTCTTGAAAATCCAACTAAAGATTTCAATATAGCAAGCTAGCTAGCTCTACGTTTTCAAGAAGCATCTATCACTGCAACCTACTAGTATATCATCAACTCCATCTTTTGGCTTCAATTACTATAATGGCAACGCATCCAATGACTCTAGCAAATTTTGGATCATGTACCTCTGGTATCAGGAAAAACCTTTGGATATTTCTTCAGGACAGATATTGCATGTAGCCAGGTCAGTTTGCATATTCCACATTTGATCATGCTTTCATTACATAAGCTTCCTCTATTGGCAACATTCATGGTGGTATGGGCAGTGTTTAGTCAATACTATAGGGGAACACACATTTCACATTTGATCTTGCTTGCCTTTAAATTTGCTTCTTTTTAACTGCTAGAATGTAAGTTTGATGCGACCAATCTGTTTCGCATGCCTCAGTGGTGTTACTAAATTATGGGACACACAATTCCTGTATTACTGTGATATTTTTTCTTGTGTTGCATTTCCATGATGCTGTCGTAGTTGTGTTCGGACGTTATGGGTGTCATTGTTATGACATTGTCCCTGTGAGGAAGGTGTACATATTTTTAGGACAGGGATCTATTTGTGCCCTGATTGATATTTGTGAAAACTGTTATCTTGTTACATATTGTAAACACGAGCAATGTTGTGTGGTAGGACTTTAGAATTTGGGGAAATTTGGGGATGCTGGGCTGCCTTTCTCAGCCTTCGTTTTGTGGTGTGTGCGTACTCATGAGATAAGGGCAATTTTACACAAATAGTTTTAAAAAAAAGAGAAAAGAAACAAGTACAAGTTGTAAAAAAGAGAAAGGAACCAACAAGAGGTTGTAAAAAAGAGAGAAATGAAACAATGAGAAGTTGTAAAAAAGAGAGAGAAAGGAAAAAACAAAAGTTGTAAAAAAGAGAGATAAAAGAAACAACAAGTTGTAATAAAAAAGAGAGAAAGGAAACAATGAAAGTTAGAAACAACAAACAGTTGTAAAAAAGAGAGAGAAAAGAAAACAACGAAGGAACTGTTGTAAAAAAAAGAGAGAGAAAAGAAAACAACGAAGGAACTGTTGTAAAAAAAGAGAGAGAAAAGGAAACAACGAACAGTTGTAAAAAAATTGCGAGAAGGTAACAACAGGAAGTTGTTGAAAACAAATACGCTTTATGAGGATAGGTACACACGCACGTAAGTTTTGTGTATTTTTGCTTGCCCAGCATCCTCACCCCTTTTCGCCAAATATCCCTTTATATTAACATCACAAAGTCGTTAAATGAAATACATTTGTCTTTCTAATACTGTGTTTTTTCTGGAAACATTAGCAATTAATGTATATATAATATAGAAAAACATTTTTGATTTCTGTGTTGTATATACAGTACTGTAAAAAGGTATCTTAACATCTAGGATCACATTATCATATATGCAACGGAATCCATAAGCAATCGAGTTTTATGCCCTATAATTTCTATTGCGTTAAATCCGCGATAGCGTCCTCATTGGGGTGCGTAAACATCATTTTATTTCTTCTAAATTTGAGAAGCATAAAGAAAGACTAATGTGCTTTTCAGCGACTGTAAAATTTTTGGATAAAAGTTCCTGTTTTTTGTGAAAATTGGTCTTAGAACTATTTTCAAAAAACTTCAAATAACTCAAGCAGCATCTTGACTTTGCCTTTGTAGGTTTGAAGAAAGCTTATGATAGAGTGTCACATGCAGGGTTATGAGAAAGTTAGTTAAGGGGTTTAAAACCCCCAAATAAGTTCCAATGACCCATAATATCAAACCAACGAGCCCAAACGACCCAAAATATCAACCCAACAAACTCATACAACTTATAATGTTCCATAAGACTTTGTTTATATACTTTAATGTTAAATTGGTCAATTTTAATGGTAATTTAACATACATACAATTTCAAACGTTAAAAGTGCAATACGACACTTCACGTTTTCTTGCTGTTTTTGTTAAGGTAGTATATATGTATATGTCCAAAACTTTAAGGCTGTAAGGTTTGTTTTGGTGTCTGCACTTCGATATAAGTATATTTTTTTGGTTCAAAAGGTTGTTTCCTTTAAAGATTAAAATTTCATACTTTTCGTTAAGGCAGAAGTTACAGTTTTTAGAATTGGGTTTACAAGGGAAACATTTTTTTTATAATTTCCCATCGAATTTCCGGTGTTTCCTTGTTTTTCTTCAATCTCCATACTTCTTTTGATAAAGCTGTATCATTCATGTATCGTTCCGTGTTGAATGACTTCTTATGATTAGCATAACATTTCTTAACCAATAAACATGCCAAGTTTGGTAAGGACGTCTCACTACTCAAAATACTTGTTGTTGCTTTGTTAGACAGTTTCTCGGTTAGACATCAAATATGGTGGATGGCTAGCCTCACAAATATCTATTATATCCAGGATTATTTAATGTTTATTTTGAGCTATACGCAGACCAAATTAGGGTCTGTGCTCTATCAGACAACTCCCTGCAAAGTGCAATGGCCTACACAGTGTGCCATATCCCCAAATTCCCTTATGACCTATATATATTGAACCTATATTGAATCATTGCCAAAGGGAATCAAATCCTGGTCTTCTGCACAAAGTGTGACAGCTATATAACCACTTAGCTATGGTGCTATTTCTGATTTTCCAGTGGTAAGAAAATTACGCTAGCTTAGGTCTCCTGCTGGCTATGCTATACAGTGAACCATTTTCACTGTAGATTTGCCTGGTTCTTCACAAAATATGCAAAGCTTAACTACCAGAAATGGCAGGTTGTAGCTATAGACGGGGTCTTAGTTCAAAAATTTATAAATAGCTATATAGCTGCTAGCTACATAATGTCAATTTTTCAAATGCCACTCTTCATTCAAAAATGTGGCATTTACTTTCTAGCCTGTGTCAGGGTGTATGCATTATATGGCACCTTGTAAACATAAGCAACTCATTTATAAACAGACATATTAGGTAGCTGGCTAGCAACAGCAGATAAAAATATTGCTGTCCATCCTTCCATCCTTGTATTGTAGCTGCACTTAAAATAGCTAGCTAGCTAGTTAAGTATATTTGTTGTTGAAAAAAAGAGTACAGAACTAAAGTAACCAACAAACCAACAACAAAATTGACAATCTCTTCCACGTTCTTTGTCGTTGGAGGTAAAATTAAGTTACATAATTGATAAAGCAAACAAAACTGGATCAGTAAAAAAAATCACGGTGAGTAGGCAAAATTGTTTAGGTGCATCTCATTAACCCAATAATGTAAATAGGAATTTATTATTTTAATTCGCAGGTAATCGAGAAAAAAACAATCAATCGCCAAAGTTTTGAAGCGGATTTCCGGTAAGTCGTCCACGTATTACTTCCTGAATATAAAGGAGATAACGTATTCAACATGCGTTAGACCTATGTACGTTCCCAAGCCTTGTGGAGATAATGATTTCCTATTCTCCATATGCCCCGCTTTAGCACACAATAGCCTAGACTCTAAACAACAGTGTAGCATGGAGCGTATTTTCATGTAGCACACTGTCGTGAGGCTCATCAATGTCTGTTGTCGAGTGTAGCAAGCCCTTTCTTTCCTTGTAGTACAATGTAGTAAAGCGTAATTTTTCGTAGCCATGTGTAGCAGTACGTTATTTCCTGTAGCAGGCCGTAGTAGAGCGTATTTCTTTGTAGTAGAGTGTAGTAGCCTGTAGTAGAGTGTAGTAGCCTGTAGTAGAGTGTAGTAGCCTGTAGTAGAGCGTAGTAGAGCGTATTTCTCTGTAGTAGAGCGTAGTAGCCTGTAGTAGAGTGTAGTAGCTTGTAGTAGAGTGTAGTAGCCTGTAGTAGAGCGTAGTAGAGCACATTTCTCTGTAGTAGAGCGTATTTCTCTGTAGTAGAGCGTATTTCTCTGTAGTAGAGTGTAGTAGCCTGTAGTAGAGTGTAGTAGCCTGTAGTAGAGCGTAGTAGAGCGTATTTCTCTGTAGTAGAGCGTATTTCTCTGTAGCTGAGCGTAGTAGCCTGTAGTAGAGTGTAGTAGCTTGTAGTAGAGTGTAGTAGCCTGTAGTAGAGCGTAGTAGCTTGTAGTAGAGTGTAGTAGCCTGTAGTAGAGCGTAGTAGAGCGTATTTCTCTGTAGTAGAGCGTATTTCTCTGTAGTAGAGCGTAGTAGCCTGTAGTAGAGTGTAGTAGCTTGTAGTAGAGTGTAGTAGCCTGTAGTAGAGCGTAGTAGAGCGTATTTCTCTGTAGTAGAGCGTATTTCTCTGTAGTAGAGTGTAGTAGCCTGTAGTAGAGTGTAGTAGCTTGTAGTAGAACGTATTTGTCTGTAGTAGAGCGTATTTCCCTGTAGTAGCTTGTAGTAGAGTGTAGTAGCCTGTAGTAGAGTGTAGTAGAGCGTAGTAGAAAGTATTTCTCTGTAGTAGAGCGTATTTCTCTGTAGTATAGTGTAGTAGCCTGTAGTAGAGTGTAGTAGCTTGTAGTAGAGCGTATTTCTCTGTAGTAAAGCGTATTTCTCTGTAGTAGAGTGTAGTAGCCTGTAGTAGAGTGTAGTAGCTTGTAGTAGAACGTATTTCTCTGTAGTAGAGCGTATTTCTCTGTAGTAGAGCGTAGTAGCCTGTAGTAGAGTGTAGTAGCTTGTAGTAGAGTGTAGTAGCCTGTAGTAGAGCGTAGTAGAGCTTATTTCTCTGTAGTAGAGCGTATTTCTTTGTAGTAGAGTGTAGTAGCCTGTAGTGGAGTGTAGTAGCTTGTAGTAGAGTGTAGTAGCCTGTAGTAGAGCGTAGTAGAGCGTATTTCTCTGTAGTAGAGCGTATTTCTCCGTAGTAGAGTGTAGTAGCTTGTAGTAGAGCGTATTTCTCTGTAGTAGAGTGTAGTAGCCTGTAGTAGAGTGTAGTAGCCTGTAGTAGAGCGTAGTAGAGCACATTTCTCTGTAGTAGAGCGTATTTCTCTGTAGTAGAGCGTATTTCTCTGTAGTAGAGTGTAGTAGCCTGTAGTAGAGTGTAGTAGAGTGTAGTAGCTTGTAGTAGAGGGTAGTAGCTTGTAGTAGAGTGTAGTAGCCTGTAGTAGCGCGTAGTAGTAGAGCGTATTACTCTGTAATAGAGTGTAGTAGGCTGTAGTAGAGCGTAGTAGCCTGTAGTAGAGCATAGTAAAGCGTACCTGTCTGTAGTAAAGCGTATTTCTTTGCATAAAACCAAAGTACGGATGCATTTCTTTGTAGTAGAGTGTGGTACGGCGTCTTTTTCTAGTGTTGTGCAACATAGTCATCCACTTTTAGAATGTGACTAAAAAGCCAATTACAATTCATCACTGTACAAACTCTATTTACAAAAAAAATAATTATTCACAGAGCCAAGACTATGGTTAAAAAACGCAGGGGCTTACAGCAGTAAAGCTTCATACAAATAGTTTCAAAAAATATTCTAACTATTCAGTCAAAGTGAACTGTCGAAAACGGCGTTCAAAAGACTACCATCGCCATAATGATATCGCACTATATAAAAACGAAACAAAATCTGGACATGTTCCCACAAAGAGCCTTTTATCAGCAAATAAAGTGTAGTTGGTAGATAAACAAGGCATAAAGGGCGATTCGCCAGTGTTCATCAGAATATCACATACAAAGAAGCAATTTAGCAGACCCGCTTAAATATTCCTTTTCAGTTTCACATCTTGTGTTCTACTGTGCTCACCCAACGAGTTTGAAATACCTAGAATGCACACCATGGCCCCCCAATACAGAAAAAAGTGTTTATCCATACATGATCAGTTTGTTTGAGCCTTACAGAATACATTACAAGCAATGTATGTCCTAAATACCATGAGTGAATACGAGTGGTCACTATTACGCTAGTATTTATACATCATTCGTCAATTCCTCACAAGTTACTCTGCGCAAATTAAGTTTTATCTTGATTGTTAAATGTCTAGTTTCTGTTTTACGAAAGAACAGTCGAAATTTCAGTACATTTAAGCTGGAACTTGAACAATCGGTCTGCAATGTCATCCATACTTCACACTTTTCAGGTGAAGAAATTGTTACTTTAAAAATTTCTCTACAGTTTTTGGCATTTGCAAAAACACTACAACAGACTTCATGGAAATAGGAAATGAAGCCTTTCCAATGTGGTTTAAATGTTCAAACGCAATTCATGATATCCGTACACTGTGTGAAACGAAACTAAATCTGGATATGTTTACATCCTACAAAGAGCTTTTTCATCAGTAAATCAAGTGTAAGTAGTAGGCAAACAAGGCATAATGGGCGATTCGCTAGTTTTGATCATAATATCACATACAAAGAAGCAAACTTAGCAGACCCGCTTAAATATTCCTTTTCAATTTCACATCTTGTGTTCTACTGTGCTCACCCAACGAGTTTGAAATACCTAGAATGCACACCATGGCTCTCCAATGCAGCGAAAAGTGTTTATCCATACATGATCAGTTTGTTTGAGCCTTACAGAATACATCACAAGCAATGTATGTTCCAAATACCATTAGTGAAGGCGAGTGATCAGTATTACGTAAGAGATACGGTTGTTTCCGTAAATTAGACTTTTGATAAAAATTTAGAAAAAAGCTCCTGTTTTAGAAGCAATCCATACATCACAGATTCGGTTGTTTCAGTAAATTAGACCTTTGATAAACATTCAGGAAAGAGCTCCTGTTTCTAGAAGCAATCCATACATCCCAGATTCAGTTGTTTCGGTGGATTGGGCCATTGTTAAGCATTCAGGAAAAAGCTCCTGTTTCTAGAAGCAATCCATACATCACAGATTCGGTTATTTCGGTAAATTGAGCCATTGATAAACAATCAGGAAAAATCTCCTGTTTCTAGAAGCAATCGATACATCACAGATTCGGTTATTTCGGTAAATTGAGCCATTGATAAACATTCAGGAGAAAGATCCTGTTTCTAGAAGCAATCCGTACATAATAGATTTGGTTGTTTCGGTGAGCTAGGCCATTGATAAAAATTCAGGAAAATGGTCATGTTTCTAGAAGCAATCTATACATAACAGGTTCAGTTGTTTTGGTGAATTGGGCCTTTCATAACCATTTAGATAATGCTTTTGTAGCATTCAATTTTGGCCGGAAAATAAAATTCCAGAACAAAAGTTACCGAATTTGGCGCTTGTCTATGATAGTATCAGTTAAACGCTCCATTTTTCTCTTGTTTCGTTCAATTTTGACAATAAAATGAAATTTCAGAACAAAAATCACCGAAGTCGGCACTTGTCTATGGCATTATCAGTTAAGCGCTCCATGTTTCTGTCGTTTCGCTTAATTTTGGCCGGAAAATGAAATGTGTCTAAGGTATTGTCACATATACGAACTCTACTTGTATTGTTTCGATGAATTAAGACCTGAATACTTTTTTATATACCGATTATCTCTTGGTTGAACGAAACCTTTTTTTGTTTCACAACATTAAAACTTGTTAACATATACCGGAACGACTTTTAGGCAAATATGTATCACGCCGTCTTCGTTAAGGATTAATCTGTTATGCTTTCGAATATAGAAGAATCCGTTTTTTGTGAAACAATTGTTAATATATATTGAACGATTGTAGTTTGTAGTTGTAGTTTCTTGATGAATGAGTTATACTTTCAGGTTTATTGAATGGTTTTATGATGGTTCTCATAATGTATATGAATGTACCGACAGTAACTCAAAATTTCTTTGTAGTTTCCTCAAATAATTATTTTTTTCTAAAAATATGCTCATGCACTACGAAAGTCAAAACCATTAGCATCCGTGGCATCACAGAATGTTTCCCAAGAAGATTGCTACTTCTTTATATATTGCTTTTTGTTAATATAGGAAGTTTTTTATATGATTACTTCAAAACAAATATGATCAAGCTTGTGGCCATCCTTTTTAATATATTACATAGCATGCCGGGAATGATATTTTGAAACATTCACTTTCCGTTTGATAGCCCATTGTGATTGATTTCAATTTATTTCCACAAATGAATATATATAATACAGTGTCACGTATGAGGTGTGCTAGTTTTACGTATACTATACGTCTTGTATTATTCTAAGAAGCAATTAACTACTTGTTAAAAAGGGAAAAATATATATTCTACAAATAGTTGAAATATAGTATAGAGCTAATAGTTTTTCTCTTCTTGATTGAAGTAGAATGAAAAGTCCTTGCAGGCTAAAAGATTTCGGAACAAATTCAATTTATTTTATTCCCTTTATAGTTCAGAAACATACTTTAATGACTTGACACAAGTTGATAATATAAATTGATTACAAACAATAGAACATACTGTGTGGAATGAGTGAGAAGGAGAAGGAGAAACCGAAGGAGGAAAAAGCCCGTTTAAACAAGATTTCGGATACGATACGAAATCTTAAAAAAATATGTAATCCCGGAAAAGAGCTATGGTGGTTCAAATAATAAATACAGACGATAAAAGCTACATTATTCCGGGTCACTGTCTGAGCCGGACAGGGAAAAATCGCTTTCACTGTCACTGTTTTTGTCGATCAAATCATCTTCATTGTCTATAGCAGATATGTTTTGATTAATGGCAATAACACCCGCAAATTCCTGACACCCTTCCAACAGTTGCCTTTCCGCGAAGTCCATGCCTCTCTTCAGGATTAACCTTTTCGCCATTGGTAAGCACTGAAATATAAAAAAAATGTCATAGCGAAGCATTTGAGAAACCATATCTAATCCTAAGTTTTAAAACTGCAACAGCTGTTGTCAAGATATCCCAATCAGAAGCACACAATAAAGAAGAATCCTGTACATTTGACAAAACCAAAAAATAAATATAAACTAGCACAATTAGGCAAAAGAAGCATTCACCATACCTCATTCGCATAAAAGTTGGAGCTATTGACATCTATCTCATTTTCCAATTATTCCATAATATCTTTGTAAAAAAGCCAGTAGCTAGACATTTCTTTTTTGAGTATGCCGACTTCTTCACATCTTTTCAACAGCTCATTTTCGTTGTTGCCACTATTTTTTAAACCCTACAGTACCTCAATCCGAATGTTTTCACAATGAGTGTAAAACCATGATATATGAAGTGTCAAGAAATGTAACAACAATTCTACTTACCATCAATTCCTGTATTTTCCATCCATGGGAAATCGAAGTCACTGTCTTCGCCAGACTTCTCCTCAACACGAGGTACACCAATGTCCCCGCAATGGTGTTATAACATTTCATGAAGTCTACCCATGATAGTTGAGAACTGTTTTGTGATGGCGGCATTTTACCCAAAAAATCCAATGCTAATTGAATGTGTTCCTTCAAATCTGAAAAAGTAGAAAATAAAGTATGATGACACAACATGTATCAACAAAAAACGTATTGGAGGATGTTTCACTATCCAAAATTCAGAATAACAAACAAATTTTTTTTGAATATCAAGCCAAAAAAATCTGCAAATAAATTGACTTATATTTTGAGATAAAAATATAGTATGTTACCTAATTCTAATAACCATAATCATAATACTGTATATATTTAGAAATAAAAACACATTGAGCAAAATATTTCAGCATCAAGCCTTCGTTGTAAAATTTAAAAACTTTAAAAATTGTAAAATTTAAACCCTCTACTTCTATTTTATACATAAACAGTATTGGCTCGCAAGTTTTACTATACCATACAATATAATTTTCAACATTTATAATTTTTATCAACGTCTCCACAGATTTACATACTATGTAATTCAATTCTCCTTTTATTATCTGCCTTCTTTGTTTCTTGTTTGTCCTTATATGCATTGCTTCTGCCCATGAAATAAGGTGTCGTTGTCCTTTTCGCTTGCTGTTGTTATTTTAAGTTTTCACGGAGCAACTTTTCCATTTTGCTAGCAGGATAATTCTTTGTTGAGATCCACTCTAGATCTTTTTCATGAAACAAGAAGATATATTCAGATGATAGAATATATCTTACCTACTTTAATCATAGAAACTTTGCAAGATTGAATTGAATTGAAGAAAACTTTCGAAAAGTGAAATTAAATTTCATGAAATAAATTTTCGCCATGGCACCATTGTGTGATTGTTTCATGAAAAGTACATACACATTTTCAATGTGTTTATTGAAATTTCAACACGTTCTTGTTTCAATTATTCCTTTTGAAATTTACTATATTGATCAGGAAGGAACCATTTTTAGCTCGAAATATACTTGTTCTGCACTTCACTCACAAGTTACCTAGTGTACCTAGTGTAGATATACAACCACCTTCACTCTACATTCGCTCAGCGTTCATTTTTTTAAATAATGGAACAATATTCAGCAACCTTTCCCAACAATCTGATTCTGATTACTTAAGTCTCAAATGATCTTCCATTATAGAACACTTCATAGACTGTTATTAAACAATTGATATTTTATACTCTTAGCCTTTTACTTTGTGCAAGTTTAGTACTATACTGTGAGTTCCTGTGTTATGGTAGTTATCCTTTTTAAGCAATTTAGTTTTTTGCGGTTGTCTATACCATGGCAAACAACTCTGTTTGTGAGTGACCACGGTAAAATACACAGTATGGATTGGTGGCCCCCCTAACTCACCGCTGGAGGCAAGAAAGAAGGTAAGATAACTCTTGTACGCGCCTAACTGGCTGGCCATCTCCAAAACCCACCCCCACCCCTCCCCCTCCTAGCTAATGATGGCAGTTTATTATTTTCCACTTTCATATTAGAATCTTGATTACCTGTAAATAAACATTAGCTACTTTCCCTAAACGACTATCGTGCAGATAAACGCACAGTTCTGTGAAAAACGAGTCTGTCTAGCCATAAATTTAGCCAGGAGACCCAGCGTTGTCCCTTCATACCGCCTTTATGATCAATTTTTTCTTTCTCTATCAAAGAAAGCTTAAATAACTAGGCTAGCCATAAAGTATGATATGAAATGTTATGGAAGGTTGAGCTGGGTATCCTGGCTACAGCCTCAGCCTAGTGTAAGTGGCGGCTTCTCAGGTTTGTGTTGTAAAAACAAATCCCTTAGAAGTCAAAAAAGTCATAAGGAGAACATTTTAAACCTTGTCAAAACCCAACAACTTTACTATTCAAATCTGACTGTTCAAATCTTCGTTGTCGAACCATTAAACAGCAATGTAAAGAGCCTTAACTTTTGATTAATCACGGTAGAAAAAATTCGAAAGAGCTTAAATTTCTGATTTGTTTCCATTTTAAAAAAGCAGCAAAAGATAAATAAGAATCTCCTCCATATCGTTACTTATCGGTACTGGCATGGATAGAACTTGATGATGTGGTTACAAAAGACTGGGTAACAAAGCGTACGGCGGTTCTTATTATCAATGGCAATTAAAAATAATTAAAATACCGCGGATATCGAATTGAACCTTCGGTTTTTTTGTAGATTTTGGGCGAGATTAATGGAGCTTATTCTATTACACCGCAATTTTGCACACAAAAAGACAGAATAAGGGTATTACTGTATGAATTATAAATTTTGAATTGATTTGGATTATTGTTTGTTGCAGTATGAAACTAATTACTGCACACCATGTTGTTCTTCAATTTGAACTACCACCTTTTAAAGATGGATTGGATTCGAACCAATAACTTTCATAGTCCTACAACAATAGACATAATTTACGTGGAATTCACAAAATTCAATGTCACTTCAAATAAAAACACATCATAAAGCTTGTTGTTACAAAATTAATTGTGAGTTAAAAACCCTAGCTAAGTATTACATGTTCATTGAAACTGTTGTCTCCTTGAATTAACAAGCTTTAGACTTTCACCAAAGTTTTTATTAAAGTAAAGGGTGTAGCCACCTATTTGAAAACTTTGTTGCAGCCAACTGGTATACGGCTATTTTCGCTTTTTAGCCAGATTTTTTAAAAAATTCACGTTAATTTAATGTCCCTTATTAAAGTGTAACGTAAATATCCAGGACGTTTAAAAAGTTACTAGTTGTATTTTTCTGACATCGCAACAGCGATTATAGCCAGGGACGAGGTTGTATTATTATAACCTCGCTACGGACGACGTTGTACTTATATAACATAACACAAGTTAACCTGGGAAGAGGCCAGGGAAGGGCTAACAAAAGTTAGTATGTATCACCATGCTCGGCAGCATGACTGCATGTATTAATGTAACTGTGTCTCTTTTATTACTTGCAGAGTAATGAATTACCCAATGGGTTATGGCATATGCTTGTCATTCATAAAACAACGCATCCATCCATACCGTACGCATTTAATTTTTTGCAACGTGAAATTCATCCTTAAACAAAATTTAAAATTCTGGTTAAATACTGAGAATTAAAACGCAAAGGCCTACTAAATATCTCGATTAACATTTAAGGTCTTTTTTTGATCATATGAAACGTGTACAACTGTTCTAAATTTTAACGAGTTTGTTCGGAAACGCATGCTGTACAAAAAAGCAAGGGGAAACTTTATTCTAGTCAGTACACAAGCAAGCGAATGGAATTAAGTAATTGGGAAAGATGTCCTATTAGGGTAAATATTTAGGCAAGTAGCCAGGCCCATCCATACCTACCTACAATCTATAAAATCTGTAAAATGTACTTCTTGAAGGATCACGTGATACCTCATAATTGTATTTTCCTTAACTGAGAGACCTAAACCATCCTAATTATTCATATTTACACACGTAGTCAATGATTTTTCACGATTTTGGACTTTTTTTGTCAAGTCTGTAAATTACACTAAATCTGGTCTGTAAAATATACATTTATACAAGTAGTGATCATACTATTATGTCTCTTTAATAATATTCGCATTTTTTATATGATCGTTTTTGCTATTTTGGACATATTTTGTGCCTGGTCTGGAAATTACAAAGAATCTGGTCCGTAAAATGTACTTCTTGAAGGATCACGTGATACCTCATAATTTATTTTTTAAACTAAGTGGTATTTTAAGTAGCCTAGTTATGCATTAGCGTGTGTTTTATTGACGATTTCCTGTTATATTCCTAAAATTTATGACCATATTTGGTAATGTAATTTTGCGCATGCGCAATAGCATTTGGTAAAATATACGAAGTAATCATATAGTACTTATCTTTCTCTGTATTTCTACCAAATTTTAGCCCAAATTGATAATTTTTTAGCGAACTATGCTGATCTGCATCATTCCATCATTTTTGCCTTTTTCAGAGCACCAAAAAACGCCTATTGGGGCCGAAAATATTGCCAGTGTTTATTATGGAGGAATGTGCAGGAAATTGTCTAATTTTTTACTCCAATTAGGTATCTTCAAATCTTCATAACTTTGGAACGAAAAATGTTAGAAGGGTGAGTGACCCCTCGTTGGAAAGCACAATAATAGCTCTTTTACGTTACCATATAAGCTAAGCAAACAACGACGTTGTTAAAAATAGCCTGAACAGCCTATATTGATTGTCTTGTGAAGCTAAACAACACGTATAATATACGCAAACAACCTCGCGAATAAAGTTTACAAAAAGCTGTCTATCAAATTGTGATTTCTGTTACGAAGTTAGACACGACATATTTTCCTATTCAGATAGGCAATAATATTTGTTACGCACTACGCAGTTATTTTTCAAAATTGATTTGTGAGATCTTCTTGAACGGAAAATTCCTCGAAATTTGAATTTTCGTTGGGTCAGTCTGGGGTAAACTGACTGGCAGGAAGAAGAAAGACCACAAGCCCCACCTAAAATTTGCGAACCCCCCCCCCCCCCCCCCCCAAAAAAAAAAAAAAAAAAAAAAACGGGGTATAAGAAAGTCACTCAGTGAGAAAGAGCAAATTAAAAAAAAATATATACGATCTTAATTGTTCGAAAAAAGAAATAGCTGCAGTTAAAAAAATATATTACCAGAACTGTCACAAACAGCAAACTTCGATAAAAAGAATCCTGTGCACTTATGGCGCGGAGAAAAATAACAAGCAGGGAATCGGAGAATTTACGTTTTTTTGGAGTGTTTCCGAAATCATATTTCTCTACGTTGGCGTGTCATTAGCGTAGCGAAAAGAATTTCGTTCTCGTCATTATTTATATATGGTGGAGCGTCTTCGTTTTTCTCTTACGTATTGTTTGTTGTGGAAATTTTATTTTTCGCAGACTACTTTCCAGGCATTTGGGGAGACCTTAATTCTGCCTATATTCACTTTTGAAAACTTTGGTGGAAACACCTTTACTCTACCAGTTAGTCAAATAAAGCTTTTGAACACTTATCTTATCTTTTTAAAAAATTAACAAGATGCAGGCGCTGCATAAACTATCTCGCTATTAAAAATGCACAACTATGAAACATCCACAATGCGACCCAATTCTACAATTTCTGCTAACAAAAATACAGCCTATCATTCATGGTTAAAAGTCGCGCGATTGAAACGTTTATGGTCTTAAACGGCATTTAGGTGACAAAAAATCAAAATTTTAATGTCACCATCATGTTCGGCATACTTTTTTTGTTAACTTTGCCAAATTTTGTCTAAAATAAAGTAGTTTTAATTTTTGGACCAATTTTGGCCTAAAATGACATTTAGGTGACAAAAATCAAAATTATGATGTCACTATTATGTTCAGCATACTTTTTTTGTTAACTGTGCCAAATTTTGTCGAAAAAAAATTTTGGCCTGAAATTTTGGCCTGAAACGTCATTTGGATGACTTCCAAGTACTTAGAGAGTTTAGGTACGAAGTTTAAATCTCTGACGTTCAATTGACCATTTGGGACATTTAGTTAGTTACGAGTTGGAAACCTATCCTCGCAGGCGAGATAGTTAAAAGAAAAAAAAAAGAAAAAATAGTTACCAAGATGAGATTCGAACACACGACTACTTTCCGTGTCGGTGCTCAGAGAGGCAAAAATTTCCATTCTTGTAGGACACATTTGCGTTTTAATACAAGCTCACGAGCTTGTAACAAGGCAAAGCTTATTCTGATTAAAAAACAATTAGACAAGTAGCGAAACCTATCAATTCATCATTAAAAAAAGTATTTTGGGGAATAACCTTACGCAATATAAAAAAAAGAACAGAATAAAAAAACGGTCCAACGATCACTTTTTTCTACTCAAAAATCGAAAGGGCGAGTAGCACACGCGTGCGTATATCATTGCATGTGCATACATCAAAGATTTTGTTAAAGCTCTCTCGCACCTTGTAGGAGAAGCTCGCACCAAATGAAATGTTCAATGTTCTAGCAAGCGAATAAAAAACCCTTTCTTCTACTTTGTAAACAGGCAAGGAGCAAAAGATCCTGACATACAACCTAAAAGATATCTGATAAAAACGCTATCGCGAAAGGTGAAGTATTAAATCTCTTGGTCGGCCAATGCGAGAAAAGACTTTATTCCACTCAGAAAACGAGAGTGTGAGACCCATCCATACATCATTTGAAATGAGAATTTTGGAAGTTGCCTTTCACGCTGAATAAAATGTTAGATATCCATCCATACACTACTAAAAAGGAGATTTAGCTAGTAAGCGAATCAAAAGCGAAACTTTATTCTACACCACAAAGAAGCAATCAAGAAGAAGACCCTACCAGATATGTCTAAAAACACTTCATTCCACTCAGATAACAAGCACGCGCGATAATATCAGATGTCCTAGCATGTGAATTCACGGGAAGACTTTATTCCACTCAGTAAGAAGCAGGAACAAGGGAGACCGATCCAAACCACCATACAATATTAAAAGGATATTTTGCAAAATACCTTCAGGCGGAAAAACATACAGCATGTCCTAGCAGACCTGTATATACAAAATTAGTTCTACTCAGTAAACAACCAAGCAAATGAGAGATCCATCCATGCCTTATAAAAATAGAGATTTTATCAATATATACATGCATCATTTGAAAAACGCATTTTTTGAACTTACCCTTCGCGCGAATTAAAATATTTAGCACGCCAACCTTAGATGTTCTAACAGCTCAATTCACGGAATACTTTATTCAACGCAGTAAGAATGGAGGAATGTGGGACACCTATCCATACATCTATCAAAAGAGAGATATTGAAACAAGCAGTAGATTTGAATAACTATCCATACACAAATAAAAACGATATTTTAGAAAAATACTTATGTGTGTCATATGTTTTTTTTGCTGTTTATAGGAAGCAGTGTAATGTGATTTTGAACTTACAATATTTTTAAAACTAAAACCTTATGACAAAAATGATAAAATGTATATGGACTTTTTTTGTTCGCAGCTGTTAGAAAAACTATTCGGAGGAACATAGTTATTAATATAGTGTAAACTAGCTAAATAAAATTGAGTTATGACTGCATCTTTTCACGTTTTACCGGCAATGTTACTTGTCTACATTTATAGCGACGATATGGTTGCTACGAAGTTAAGTTATATTGTGCTGTACAAGGCCCCGTTCTTAAGGCTCTCTAGCCATTGAACGCTACGACTTTCTCATAATAACCGGTTGAAAATAGCTATTAGTTAATAATAGTATGAATAGAATTTGATTTAGCTAATATTGGGTGTATTTCGACTCCTAAAAAGAAATAGTACTCTAGCATTTTTTTGCAAAACAGTAAAATTTGTTGAGTTATTTCTAAAAGGTTTTAGTAATTCTAATAGACTAAGGCAGTTCACAAGATAGTTAGCGTATTGCTCTGAATAGACCCGTCATCATGCTCCATCCATACTACACGAAGGTTAGCATAGAAGCACACAGTATGTTACAAAAACATACTGTCATTTCCTTTTTGAACATTATATTTAATTAAAACGTATATACAGTTGACTCTCTCTTATCCGAATCTCTATTATCCGAAACTTTCTATAATCCGAACAAATTAAAAGTCACCGTCAATTTTCCTTAAGAAACTCTCATAAGTTACTTTCTACTATCCGATTCTCTTTAATCCGAAAAAAAATTATCCCCCTTGAGATTCGGATTAGAGAGAGTCAACTGTACATGCATTGCAATTCTGGTGATGTCGACATAAGTATGATATATAAAGGTAGCAGAACTACTTTAGGATCCACTGACAGAGGTTAGATGAAAAGACTGAACGACTTCCTCGAACACATATGCATATAGACTTGATAAGCGCAAAACAAATGTTACGTCTTATCCATGCTGAAATTTTTGAAAAATGATGTTTACGCTTTTCAGAAATCATTTCGGAAAGCCGAGTATAGAACTTTCGACACACGCGACCCATTCCGCCACACACGGATATCGCTAGTGCGTTAAAGTTTCATGCTCTACTTGCAAAATAAGTTTATTGTAATTTTTCTTTTTTTTCCTTTTATTTACATCATATGCTTTTTGACCAGTGTTCCAAAAACCTCTTGTGCATACGTAACTCTCGATTCCTGAGAAAACATTCGCTGTCCACTCGTTGAATGGCTCACCAGGTAACTGTTGTAAACACGGTTTCAATACGTACATCATGACAAACCTCTTTTAGTTACAACCCCGTGACATTACGGATTTCATTGTCTAAGCGAAACGAAGCCACATTTTTTGCATGACAAAGCATGATCAATTGTGAACTTGAAATTCGAATCAGAGCCCAGAAGCATAGCTTGTTAATTGTGTATCCCTCGTTCCTTGAAGGTAGTCAGTCAACTAGATACACTGCTTCCTGGTTGATATCGTTCAGTCTGATTTCCTGCTTACTCATTTCATTTCTGACATGATCGAGAATGACACTAATCTTAGCAATTTATTTTGTTTGATTGGTTTTTCTTTTGTTTCAATTCTGGATCTTCTTCATATTGTCGAGTCTGTTGTTTTATTTGTTTACCAAGATATTCAGTTATTTGTGATAAGTTTTAGAATATTGGTATCTCAAGACCACCAAGTTTAATCCGGAGTGACAGCAGTTGTCTCTCGTTTTTGTTTACTTTAATACCTCCCGTCAGTGCCTGGTATTAATTCGAATTCAATAACTACGAGTACTTCTTCCAATAATTATATATGTGTGGTATGTTCGCATACAGTACGTTTAATTTATGCTTGTAGCCAGCCACTGATAAAACAACTTTATGCCCCTTGCGACTCTGTTTTAGGCAATTTTACTCAGCATCTTTAATTCATTAATCCAAATCTTCTACCTTTATCCAAAACATATCCACCTTTGAAGCTTCTAGAACCAATTACATTATTACATTATTACCAATTACATGTTACAAACTGCGGTTGTGATAAATTAGTTTCCCCAAAAAATTATTTTTTAAATAAATTTTACTTATTGGATTTGATTTTCACATGGCAACTAGTTATAGCTCAGCAAACCTGAATAACTGAACGTATATCCCGAGTAAATTAAAAAATTTCCTACTTTCTTTTCTTTTCTTGTAGTTACCTCTTTTCTTGAAAACTTTTGTTTGTAAAAATTTTTGAATTCATTTGCATTATTGTTTGTTGCAGTATGAGACTAATTACTGCACACCATGTTGTTCTTCCATTTGAACTACCACCTTTTTAAAGATGGATTGGATTCGAACCAATAACTTTCATGGTTTTACAACAATGGAAATATTTTTTAAATAACATAACATAGAAATACAAAAGGTCACACATAGTATCAGCATTTACACAAACCTAATTTTGTTACCAGAAAACTTCCTTATCCCACTCTTCCAAGAATCTTTATCACCAAAGTTATTTTGGGTTTTACCTGCATTAGAAATACAAAAAAACGGTAAAGAAGCAAAAATCAAACCACACTGCCATTACCACAAAAATTGATTAACATAAAAAGCAAAGTATAAATTAGAACAGAAAAATCCCAAGAAGAGTTATGAACAAAAAAACATTGTGCATCATCATTAAATTAAAACAACAGAAATTTACCTAGTTTTTAAAATCATTACACTGTAAAACTAATTCCACCACTCCACGATTTTGTTTTAATATAAAAGGTGGTAATAAATTGAAACAGGGCGTAAAATTTTCAGAAATTGGGTGTTGCTTGTTCAATTTTTCAGCATAAGTCGCAATAAAGCCTTGAGGTAGGAAATTAGCTGACTGAAGAGAGGGATATACTTCAACTTAGGGGTATTCCAACTGGCAATATT
This sequence comes from Hydractinia echinata, assembly GCA_030067915.1. Classification (NCBI taxonomy): domain Eukaryota; kingdom Metazoa; phylum Cnidaria; class Hydrozoa; order Anthoathecata; family Hydractiniidae; genus Hydractinia; species Hydractinia echinata. The sequence goes on along the minus strand of JASGCC010000239.1, from coordinate 2,445 downwards.
ACCTGTACATATAGTATGTCCGTCCTGAAAGTCAATATACTGAATAAAAATTTGACTACTTATTTGAATAATTATGGTATCAAGTTAGCAGTATCTCTACACTGTCTCAATTTAACAAGGATTGTCCAGATATCAGACATGTCTAGCCTAGTTAACTAAGTTTTCTTTGAGATATTAAAATTGAGTTTTTTATATATAATAATTTTTCAGTGCAAACCCGAATTAAAATCAACCAATAAGCATAAAGCCAGCATGGCCACATCTAACATTAAAGAAGAAAAGATTTCCCAATAATGATCACGTGAGCAAAGAACAATAGAATTTCTTGCCTTAAAGTATTCACAAATTTCTTTCATACAAGACAAAAAATATCTTCTGAGCAATTGTATTTCAAGTGGCAAAACTGGTATTTTATTTAATAAAGCATGTTAACATAGATGTCAAAGATAAATGTATCATAAAAGTAAAAAATAACTTTTTAAGACAAAGTATTCTTACTACTAAAGTGAGCACACAGCACTATTCGTCTTGCTTTAAAAAATAAGCTTACTTAAAATAATTAGTTAACAAAATTCAATCTAGCTCAGGCTACAGAAAGTTAATTATATGCTTAACTCAGATATCTTTGAAAAGATGACGTACACTGTCTCTTTTTTTCAAAAATAAATACAAATGTGCCAGCTCTTTCAGAACATGTATTCAGTATGGAATTAGCTACATTTCATGTTGGTGGAAATTATATTTAAAAAAAATATTCTCTTTATATAAAAAATCAACCCTGGCCTCCTTTTCCACCACATCAGATTTTAAAAACTAACGTTTTCCTCAAAAAATTATTTTTTAATTTTTTTATAAAATTATTATTCAGCAGATAACTGAAAAAAATATCAATTTAAACTTTTTAATAGCAAATTTCCACAGTTAATGTATACTATTAATAGCATGGCTTTCCAATGAATGGCTGTATTAAGTATTATGACGTTCAACAGTGTAAGTTATTGTTGCCAGAAATTGTATCCTGGAAAGAATCAATTTTTATATGTAAATTATACCTATTATCATCATTTTCCTCAAAAAGTTATTTTTTGGTCTTATAACAGCAATCACTGAGAATTTACAGAACTAAAAATCTTGTGGTAACATTTTTAAAATTAAAAATCTTGATTTTGTAAACATTATATGCATAAATCCTAACAAATTATAAATTTTTTTAAAATAAATTGGAATGATCATCTGTTTTAAAACATCAATGCACATACATCTTGCCCACGAAAAAAATAATTGTATGGAGCAAAAGATTGAAATGGAACTGGAGTTTAAAAAAGAATGTCTTTTAGTAAGAAACACAATCGTTACGAGAAAATATAACCTGCCGTGAAAAGATAGTCTGCGGCCATGTTGAGGGGCGGATTGACACGGCAAACAAAATAGTAGATGATTGCAGTGAATACAACATGGCACGACATAGCCCTCTCTTTGTCATGTATTCCTGCAGTATATATTTGCTATAGGTTACTTCTACCGACAAAAGCAATGTGTTTCGTTAATATATTTAACACTTTTAAACCACTCTATTTGTGTTCTTGTGGCCAAATACAACCAGAGTTTCCTAATTGAGCCCTAATTTTGTCTCTAAGGAATTGCACTGGATTGCTTTTAAATCCAACTGCATCAAAATTTAAGGTTACAGACTTAGCTTTACCCTTTCTCGTAGCCAAAGTTTAGTTTTAAACAAACGTTTTTTAAACTTATTTGTTGTAGGTGTCGAGGGATTTTTCTCCTCCTGGAGGTCAACGTTATTGCACATGCTCCAAATCCAAAACCAGGTTGTCCACTGAGTTATTCAAGTTTTCCATTCCTAGATGATGTTGGGCGGCTGCAGAAAAAGGCTGTTGAACAGCAAAATCAGGCTTATTAGCAATGCCATTTCCTTAATGTGTGGCTGAAGCTGAAGCTTTAGCAATATAATTTGTTGATCTACCCTTAACAGCAATTTTGAAGGAATTAGCTGCAAGGATGAGTTTTTTTCTTCCCAAGCTTTAGCCACTGTTGCACTGTGTTTGTTTTGGTCCCATCTTGTGGAAACAAAAAGTGTGGCAGAACCTGTGCTGTTATTAGCTGCAGTCATAGTAAATACAGCTGGTAAAATCCACAAAGTTGTGAGGAGTTCTTGTACGTTTGAAAAACCTTATGAGTGATTACCCATCCTATCTTGATAACTACTATTATCAGCAAAGTATTGTCATACCATCAATGAGTCAAACCTTTTGAGCCATCCAATTATTTTTATAGATATTTTCCGATACCTCAATATTTCAGCTTTCCTTTCAGGCTGCATCCTTTTCCATTTCTGAAAAGACAACCGATAGCCAATGCTATATTGAAAAAAAAGATAAATCATACCAGTCTAAGTAACTATAACCATCTATTCACAGTCAAATTTGA
>JASGCC010000238.1:327500-416571 GCA_030067915.1 Hydractinia echinata | reverse complement strand
CTCAATGCTGTTGCGTAAGCATTGTATTAGGAGGTTATATCTCCGTATCTCAAACGTTAACAAGATACATGAGGATACCAAGACCGCATTGATTACCACCGGAGCAGGCATCATCATTGCCTACATATGGCTTAAAAAATAGCTCATATTAAGCCTTTTTCCTCTTTCCAACGTGGACCACAACAAACCCAGCGCCAGCCGCGATTGCCATGTACAGATGCTTGGCTGCATATTCGATAATGGTTGCAGCTACCCTTAGAAAGAATGAGACTACGGTACATATAATGCCAGGTAAGGCAGCACCTGCCTTACCTGCTAGATATTTTAGGAATTTTCCCAATCTTTCCAACTGCTTCTCTACAAACCCTTCCTGCGGCACTTCCTCCTGCAACACCTGTTGCGGCACCCCTCCTGTAACGGCGAGTACGATGGTGGAAATCAGTAGGCCAACAGCCGACACGATAGACGCTAGGGTCAGACCCTGCTCTTTGAACAAGATTTTAAGCTTCTCAAGCAAAGACGTGTCATCCCGGCGATTTTCATCAGGGTTTCCTTGATGGCCTTTAGCTGGCTGTGGATGCCTGAGGATAATAGGCCGTGTGCTTCCTATGTGGCCTCTTTTTTATCGTTCAATTTTTCAATCTCTTCCTCCACCTTTGCTATTTCCCTCTCGAGGTTAGCCCTTTGCCCTTCGGTTGCTCCGGCTTTCTGCTTCTCGAGCTCTTTCACCTTGCCCTCCGCCTTGCCAATCTCGCTATCATATAAGATCATCTTACTTTCCAAGTTTTTAAAGTTACCCCTTACTGTCTAAAGTTCGAGGTTAAGCCCTCTTCTTTCACGTTCAGTGATACCTTGATCATCAACACCAAACGAAGTATCTTCAATAAAACTTTGAGTCTCGTCTAGGACATTCTCGAGCAAGGGTATCATCTCAATATAATCACCCTTCTCCCCGAGCTTCTCATCGACGTGATCAATCTTCTGCATGAGATTCTGGGCTACCGCTTTACTACCTTTGTTGGGCGTAGTATAATCGGCAAAACCGAGGGCTTTCAGGCGAGTACTACCTAACAATGTTTTTATCTGGCCAACGGTTTTTAATCTACCATCAAGATTTGTAAGCACTAGTTCTTTAAAAAATTTATTCCCCACCACCATTTCCTTGATAACAAGTTGATTACCTTCCTCCATCCTAAACACATCGTGATATTTCGCGTTTGGCATCATCCTCAAATCCGCAAATAAGGATATCGTAAAGACGGTTGACCTTTGAATTTCGAAGTTCTTTCCTCTGCTCCGAAAGTCTATCCCCCGGAGCACCCTGTTGTTCTCCTCCCGTTGAGGGCCCCGGCGTTGATGGAAGTTTTGGCGTTGATGGCGTAGTATCATCGGGCTTATCATCTTTCCCACCTCTATCCTCCTCAATATCTGGTTCATATACTGGGTTAGTTGGCATTTATTTTTAGAAAATCCTTCCAATAATAAATGAGTGCATTTGGAACTACATTGGACCCGTACGCAGAAATGAAACAGCTTTTTGGTATTAAGGGAAGAAGGCAGCGCGTCAAGGTAAGCCACGTACCTTCCACAATTAACCAGAATGAGGACCTCTATGTTGACATGCCAAACATGGGGCAGAACGATGTTATCTTTCCGGGGAGCATCAGGCTACTATTTGACCTGGTCCTTACAGGGACCAACACGAAGCGTACCCTAGTCAGCAACATAGGGAAGAGTCTAGTGCGAGATTTGCGTATCACCCTAAACGGTAATGAAATTCAAAATATCAGTGACTACAACACGCTCGCGGTCTACAGAGACTTGTGGCTATCTAAGTTTGATTAACCCTAACGATGGTACCATCAGGGCCCTGCAGGTAAAGGCCACTGACCACGTTGGCACAGATGAAGAAAAGGCTATTGTTGCGGCGTATGGGAACACCTTTTCCATCCCTCTTGGCAAGATGTTCGAACTAACGAGGGACTTGCCGTACTATCAGGCGGGATTATACGACAGATTGCAGTTTGTCCTACATTTCGCGTCGTACGGCGACGTGATCAAAGATGGAGGTACGGCAGCCTCGGGAAGCACGGCAGCCAATGCAGCCGACGCCGCATATAAAATCACCAATATTGCCCTAGAATTGACAAGGTCAAACCAGTGAGGGTCTCGCGAGTGCTATGATGTCGCGCGTATAAACGTCTCGCGCTACCCTACGAAAGAGTACTCCGGAGCAAGGTAGTGACCCTTAAAAAAGCAGATACGAGTTACAACTTACAAATTGACACTCCCGCAAAAAGTCTAAAGGGCGTCCTGCTACTGTTTGTGGACCCTGCAACAGTGAAACCCTATGCTGGAAAGAATGAGGTTTTTTACAACCCCAAGATCGAAAAAATATCCATCACTGTGGAGGGTGAGCCCAACGAACTGTATTCGCATGCCATGCTCGGTAAGGATCATTTTGAGGGGGCTGTAAATGTCCTAGGAAGTCACGACTCGGAAGTAACGATTGGCCAATTTTTCAATGAACGATACGCCCTATTCATAGATTTCCGAACCTTTCCTGATCCTATCCAGCATGGTTCCGAAAGACCTCTACAGCGCCTTAGTGACGGTATCACGTTGCACATGACCAAGAAAGCTGACGGAACTGGGGATATACGCTGCTATGTGTACCTGCTTCAAGATGCCCAGCTAAACATCCTAGACGGCCGTTATCATTCAGTGGAGTACTGAAATAAATGGCAACTATCGCTGTTCTTGTTGCAGGGGCCGCGATTAATGCGTTGGCCTTCAGCGGTACGAACTTCCTATTTAGCAAACTTTCGGGGCATGGCGAGGTGGAAAGGAAGAGGCACGACGAGGCAATGGAAAAATTACAATCAGCTCAAGCCCAATGGGTGCAAGACCGCCAGGCTAAAATCGATTGGTTCGGCAAGCAACGGCAATTGCAACTACAGGCTGGGAAGAGCCTGAGAGAAGCTGGACGACGACATGTACAAATATTACATAGCCTCGAACGATAAGCTCCCGAAACTGTCCGATTACTACACACCCTCTAAGAAACAACAAGATGAGGAATTTACCTTCATTATTGGCTCGTTATCTCTGTTAGGGTTCGTGGCATACAAATATCTGTAAACGTTTTTTGACATGTAATAAAACAACATGTCAAAATCAGCACCACATATCGTTACCGAAGAAGAAGCGGAAAAATTAAGTAAAATTTACTATACTCCGGAGCACCTCTGGACCGGACGCAAAGCTATCGAATTACTCGCGAAGGACAGTGGTCTATCCAAAAGGCTGGTCACTCACTGGTTGAGTAGACAACTCTTGTGGCTGATACACATCAAAGGTCCGAGACGTATCGGTTATCCCCACTTCAGTATTACAGGACCCAACAAGATGCACCAGTTTTGATCTGCTGTATATGCCCCACGATAAGCTGTATGGAAATACGTATAAGTACATTCTCACGGGCATCGACGTGGCCTCGAGGTACAAGGTAGCGAGGCCCCTACGTACCAAGAAAGCTAGCGAAGTCGCGGATATGATCAAGGACATTTACAAGGCGGGACCTTCACGATACCCCAAGATTTTTCAATGTGATAATGGCAGTGAATTCAAATCAGCAGTAACAAAATTGTTAGAGGGCAAGGGTGTAGAGATTAAACGGGCTACCACAAAATACCACCATACATTTACGGCCTTTGTGGAGAGCTATAATAAGGTACTTGCTGAAAGACTCTTTAAACCCCAGGATGCAAGAGTTGGTTTCTGGGGAAACTAGTAGTACATGGGTGAAACACTTATACACTATCGTCAAAGGTCTCAACAACACAAAGACCTATATTCAAACCCTTCATAGTATGGCCCATCTCGATATTTAAAATTTTCCAGGCAGGTAGGACAATAACCAGTCACTGACCCTGCGTTGATACAACATCGTAGCACAGGTACCTGGATATTCTTGTAATCCCTTGTATATTGTTGTGTTTTTATGTATGCCTCCATCTTTTGATATTTCAATATAGGGAAGCATGAAGCCAAAAGGGTCAAAAATGTCTATTTTTCTAAACCGTCCCAACACCTTAGAAAAAACCATCGCCTATTCCCCAAGCTCCAGGAGACGTTCATGCGTGTAGCTCCTGAGCCAGTTGTAGTTTACAATGGAATTCGGGGTCTCTGCTAGTACGACAATCTCACCCTTGGGATGGTCAACAAGCTTGTTCCGTATTTTTTGTGCCACATACCCCTGCTGGCCACAGATGGCGAGGTATGGAAAGGGGTCGTTGTTGTTCTTCTGGATCACAACCATGCCGTTATCTTTTCCAGGATGCTCGAGGCAAGGCACGGTACGTTGCTGAAGTGTTTCTACTTGTTCCTGGAGCTCCTCAATTTCAGCCCCCAGCACCATGAGCTGGCCATCTCTATCGTCTAGATCATCCTCGAGAATGGCGACGTCAATATTCCTATCCTCGAGGGCTTGACGCTGCTCCTTAAGTTCATCTTGCAGTTTTTGGACACCTGCTCGGCAAGCCATTTGATTAGCCCTACAGCCTTGGGTTTTCTGGAACGACGGATAATCTCTAATGCATCGTCTAATGTCACAAATACATCATGGCTATTTTGGTCTCCTTTTGGGGGTTGGTTACTAACCAAACCTATCTCATGACGCGCAAAGGTAGCAATATCCCGATATGACTCCGCAATCTTTTCAATGCCCAAAAACCTACCAATATCGGCACGCTTGAACAGAGGCTGATTCTGGTTGCCGGACAGGGTCTCGATGGCTCCTGCGTTAAACGTAAGTTGCGACGACATTTGTTATAGTCCCATGCTCAGCCGGAGGTTTTCACTCGAGAATTTTACTACCCGCAGGCGTATTAAAATTAGCGCCCGCTTACGACATCATATCAATGTCAAACATCCCCTCGAATAGATCCCGCGTATCATCGTCAGGCAATGTGAAATGGTTCTTGTAGAAATTGTCCTTGGTAAGGACATCCTCCTTGAACCTACACCAGGCATGCACGGCATTCGGATCGTCACATTCCGGTTTCCTCGTGGTCATATCGGGGTACATTGCTTTTAGGATGCTTATTCTTGTGCTGAGTTGCTTTCTTTGGCATCGGATCATGTAGTGATTATGCCCGCCTTTTTTTCCATGCTCGTGAGGATTGTTTTTATCAACCACACACAGCATGGTGTCATATTGATATCGGTGTGGCACATGCCTCTGCCGTAGTTCTGAGTTGTCTCGATTAAGAACATCAAGCTGTTCATCCCTGGCATCAAGATCGTCCTCTAGGATGGCGATGGCCACGTCCTTTTCTTCGATTGCTGCAGCAAGCTCCCTAAGCTCATCCTGTAATTTTTCCACCCCCTTCCGAGTTAGCCATTTTGTCAAGGCTACTGCCCTGGGCTTTTTTGATCTGACAACAATCTCTAGGGCACCATCTAATGTGACAAACACGTCATGCCAATTTTGGCCTTCATTTGGGTTGGGGGTGGCACCCCCAACCCCTACCTGTATATTTTCTCTTGTTGTAGCTACCTCGGCCAAATATTTAAAATTGCGCACTATATCAGCAATCCCCAAAAACCTCCCCAGATCGGCACGTTTAAAATGAGGCTGATTTTTTTCATCAAATAGAGTCTCGATGACTCCTGCGGGCACTGCGTTGAACATGGTAAGTTGCGACGACATCTTTGTTCTATTTTCAGGTAAAATTGTTGGATTTTTTGTATGGCCAGTCGAGGATTTTCCAAGCCCTAGGGTGTTCCAATCTCACATACAGGCATGCGTGCTTGGATTTTTTCAACTCACCCTTTATATCATCCCAATCGGAGATCATATTCGTCTCTTCATCGATCATCCTCATGTCACCCCTTTCATGAGGATACCAGAGGAAGAGCTGCTTCTTCTGCCTTCTCAAATTTTTTGGTAAGGCAGTATACGATTGCGTTAAGAGCCACAAACTGTGCTTCCTGTGCCTACCACTGATGGCAAGCTCAAGCAAAGGTTGTCGACGCTTGTCGACGCTTGTCGAGGCTCTCGTCAGCTATACAATCGTCGACGACAAACAACGTCTCTTCACCCGCCAACAATGATGATAATTTCTGAACCCATTCAAAGAGTTCATCTTTGGGGTCTATCAGGAACACATAGTCGTCCCGCCAGAGCGAGGCCCTCTCAAGGTAGGTTGTATTCCACCGTATAGTAGGGCACAGTATGACTATGTTGTAGTAGCTTCGCTTATACTCATTTTAAAGTAGGTCCAGGACACGTTGCGTCTTGCCGCAACTTGTCGGGCCTGTGAAGATTGCTGTGTGGGGTTCCTTCACAACGTCTAACATTTATTGATAACACCATTTTTTCTTATCTATTTTCGGGATAGTGGAAAGGCATTCAACACACACCCACACACCTCCAGGGTTGTTTACAAGATGCCCATTACAGGTAGGGCAGTCTATGGTCTTGCATACGAGGGGTAGAGGATCAAACACTATCTTGCCATCTAGGTACCGCAGTACCTTGCGATATCTCTCGACGAGGCGCACCTTTTCTTGCGAAACCAGGCAGGGTCCGGGGTGGAAGAAGGGTATCTTGATTGGTGTTTTCAACAGTTCAATATACCGAGGTATAATGTCGTGGGACAACAGGGTGTATAAGCGTAGGTAATTCTCCTCCTGTTGGATCTGTTTAATCTCCTTATCGATTCTGATGCGATCTACAACATCCATTTATTTGGGTTTCGGCACAATACTCGCGGGAATCCAGTGCTTCTTCACCGCCATCTCGCGACTCGCTCTCCCTGCTGCAAAATAAGCCACCATCTTGAGGACATCGTTGGTATCCATTTTTGTGGAGGGCCGTGCTATGCCCAGGAAATTTTTACCTGCCAGGGCGTAGGCAAAGGTGAAACTAAGGTCCACCACTGTTTCGTAGAGCATATCTAAAATCTCCTTTTCCTTGGGGGTTACATTGCTATCCATATGTTTGCTTGTACTCATTTATTATAGCATTTTGAAAATTGCGGGGTGAGTTTTATCCTTTTGTTGGGGCCCGGGGGCGGGCTTGTGAGTTTCCCCATCATTTTTGCCTCTGCCGAATTTGTACCAAACCCCTACCCCTATCGCGAGCACGGCAAGCGTTCCTACCCCGTATATGTAGACATTGTCCATCGACTTGTGAGGACCTGCGAAAAGTTCTTGATCACCTGGTGAAGAACCTTTGCCCATGTTCTTCTGCAGGTTTTCCTTGTTCTTTCGGTTCCATTCCGCAAGTCTCTTGCCAGCAGCAACACGACCTTCGTTCTTCTTGGTTATGGCTTGTCTCTCTTCCTCGGTCAATGTAGGCCCTCAAAGATCTTTCTCCTTGGTATCCGCCTTCCTTTCTTTTTTGCTGATATGCCGGGCTGTATGCCCCATCACCAAAATTGGGGCTAGGCACCTACCAATTTATTTATTTATTTATTTATTTAAAAATATTTATACAGGATGAGGACTTCAGTAATTTGCAAATATATACAATAAATACAAAAAAACTGCTATCAATGTCCGTCCTGTCTGAGAATAAAAATGGAAAAAAGCAGTAAAAACAGTAAAAACAGTAAAAACGATAAAAACAAACAAAAAATTGATCAACTAGAAATGCAACAGTATGCAGACAAGGTGTTAAGTGACTTCATGTGAGAGCTAATTAAGACATAGGCATAGTTCAAAACATTAATCCCACTTAGCCAAACTTGAAGCAGACTGGACGGCACAGTGACTAAGATAGCCGCTGAGAGTACACATCGCCCAATAGCTGGTATCGTCTATTAAGAGAAGTACCCTCTGAGCGCCTTCATAAAAAGAGACATATTATCGATTTTTCGAATTTCAAGTGGCAGTGAATTATACAGTTTACCCCCTGCAAAATAGAAACTCTGCCGGGCGATTTCTAGTTTGACCCGAGGTAACCTGACAATGCAGCCGTTATTTCGTGTGTTATTGTCATGTTTTTGGCTGACAAAATAATTGTCAAAATGATCAGATGTTAGTTCATTTAGTAGACACTTTTTAACGAGCACACAAATATTACGGTTGACGAGTCCTGTGATGGATGGAATATTATCACTCCGGACAATCGATCTAGCACGGTTCTCAAGCGATTTTAATTTGTTGAGCTGTGTATTTGTGAAAGGTATTCTCAATGCACTACTATAAGTGATTAAAGGTACAATCATCATCGAGAAAACATTGTGTGCGGCTTCAGCGGTAAGGTACGGTCGTAATCTTTGTAGTAGGCGTAAACGGCTGCTGGCGCTTTTATATGATCGGTCGAAGTTGTCATTAAGCATTAACTTGCTGTCGATTACTGTTCCCAGATACTTATACTGAGAAACGAAATTTATCGGATTTTCTTGATATACAACTTGTAGAGCCTTGCCATGTGCTTTCAAGCGTTTAGCCGTTCCGAACAACATGACTTCTGTTTTCCCTTTTTTTAGATTTATAATTAACTCATTTTCACGGAAATATACTGATAGTCTCTCAAGGTCTTGATTGAGAAGTTGTTCAATTCTAGTAACATCCTTATGAGCAACGTATATGACGGTGTCATCTGCGTACATTATAACTTTAGAATTTGAGATATGGTCTACAAAATCATCATAAAAAATTATAAAAAGCAGTGGTCCCAAAATGGAACCTTGTGGAACACCGCAGTAAATTGGCTCGTAGCTAGATCGAATATTGTTAATGTCTACTAACTGACTTCGATTAAATAAGTAGTCGGTAAACCATGCTAGCTCCTTGCCTTTAATTCCGTACGTGCGTAGCTTGTTTAATAATAACGAGTGTCCGATCGTAACAAAGGCTTTCGATAAATCTATATAAACTGCTCCAACTAACTTACCGCCATCTATTTCGCGACGAATACTGTCGCAAAATAAAGTAGAAGCAAGTTTCGTGGAGCGTTTACTTCGAAAACCATATTGACAGTCGCTCAGTAATTTCTCTTTTTCGAGATAGTTCATGAGTTCGTTATGAATAGCTTTCTCAAGAATTTTAGATAGCACCGGTAAAATTGAAATCGGGCGATAGTTCACGGGAAGAGAAGAATCCCCAGATTTAAATATAGGTGCAACCTTCGCAACTTTCCAGGCTGATGGTACAGTTGAGGTGTTTATCGAAAGGTTTATTATGTGACTCAGAGGTTTTGAAATTAAAATAGCACAGTCTTTTAACATTCCGGGTGGTAACTCGTCTATACCGGTTGCTTTATTTCGTTTGAGTGATCGGAGTTCTTTCTCAACAAAAATCTTAGAAATATAACCTGTCATGAAAATTTTATTTGTTCGTAAAGAAAAAGGTGGTACGTATCTCCATGTAAAATTCATAAGTTGAATTGACTTGGATTTAAGGGAGTCTGTGACCACAGTCGCCAACGCAAAATAATCGCTCGCAATCTTTTTCCCAAAGCATTCTTTTATTTTATCAACCTTGATGGTTAATAGCATGGGTCAAACACGTTAGAAATATAAAGGCGCCGTATGTACCCCGTCATCGTGCACGACTCTCTTGTCATAAAAAGCAGAGAGACCGAGCTTGTTTTGTTCGTACGTAATCATACCCTGATTGTGCACCCGAAAACCTACATTTTTGGCCATGTCTAGGCCACCCCTCAGCGCACTCAGGTACCTGCTCCAAGTCACAGCATTTTGCCTCTTTGACATGCCCTTATACGAGAATTTTGTACCATTTTTACCCTCGATAAAGTAGCACTTGGCCGTTAGGGCAATCATCCGAAACCCAATGAATTCCGCTTTGAATAGCCCCCCTGTTCGACTCGAGTATTTATCGGTGACGAGCCAATTTTTCAAGTCTTTGTTGTAAGTGTCAAGCAGTTCGGGGCGAACAACATCTCCCAACTCTTCCCCAGATATGGCAAAATACGCACTGTCAGTATCCATGTAGATGTATTCAAAATCTCGACGATCCACGTACTTGTCCAGAAAATCATAGTAAAATTCCAACATTCGAAGTTGGGCTAGTTGGTACACTGCAATACCACACTGGTATGCTCTATCGATGGTACACTTATGTTTGCCTTTTCTCAGCTCGTACGCATCCCCGATCTCTTCAAGATCCTCTAGGTACGGGCTTGGATGGGCTGCATCAGCCTCTTTTTCATTCCTGGTGAACGTAGTATTTGCATGCCTTGCCAAATCCTCGATCATCTTCCCATAGAACGAGTTCCCCTTCAACTTTGCTGTATTCCCCGCAATGCGCTTGTCGGGGTCCTTATCAGCCTGTCGCCGTGCATCGGCAATCTCTTCCGTTCAAACCCATGGTCAAGGTACCATTTTAGCACGGGGGTATACAGTAATATCTTTTTCAGCCTTTAGCAACCCCAAAAGCTTACGCGTACCCGGAACACGCCTGCGACCCGTAGTTTTCAAGTACTCGTGCATATGCCCGGGGATTTGATCGTCAGGTATTTCCTTGACGACAAACAGTGGAGACATTTCACCAAACTTTTCACGCAGATCTTCGGGTACTTCGATATCCACCTGCGCAAACCCAAAGATCGATCCATCTAGCACACCCCGCGTTAGTATCTCTAAGTTATGCGCTGATGTCGATGTGGTCACCTTGATCAGCTGTTCCTTCCCACAAAGAAAGTCCTGCGTCAGGGTACTTGGGTACAGCATGTTTGCATCGTAACCTAGAATGGTCTTGCACTTGTGGGGGTTCTTATACACGTGAGATCTTATACCTGTCACGTCCAGTTCGTGATACCTACAGAATACGATCGCGGGGCCACCTACCATCCCCGTTCGCAAGAGCTCGTAGGCCTCATTCCTGGTACATTTGTACATGCTTTCTGTACCTCTTTACAACTCTTACAACTCTTGGTGTAGCAAGAGTCCTCGCACCTGTGCCTGCATGGGTCTCCTGGAGCGTATAGCTCTAGCTTGGGGTTCAGCCGTAGGGATTTGTTCAACACGTCCCGCATTGATACGCCTGGGATACTTACCGCATCCTTCAAAAAGTCTATCTCGTCGTCGTAATACTGCAACCTCGTCTTGTCCACGGCTTCAATGAACGGTTCCACATCGGCTAGATTGTACTCGCGCAGCCAGTCCATCATGGTAACACAGCCTCGTTTGTAAAACTCCGCGCGGAATGTGTCATACTCTTCGGGAGATAGCGTGTTTTTCCCACTTAGCCGGCTATAGAAGTTCTCGTGCGCGACAGGCCCAACATGGTCCAATTTGTCGTGGCTTGTTAGCCACTCGTATGGAAATACCAGCTTCTCGAGCTTGCATTCCAAGGACTTGCACCAACCGTCATAGCTTAGCCCGAGAGCAAGGAAAGTTTTAATGTCAATAAATTTAAACCTTGGGGTGGTGAGGAACATATAGTCATTGTCTTTCTTAGCTACCCTGATCTTATCGCCCTGCGTGATCTCTTCAACAAAATACCGCTTGATCAAGTTTATATCGTACTTGCCACTGTTAAACCCAATTACGGCTACTTGATTTACCCACTCGTTCCACAACTCCCGGCCTTTTTTGGAGAGCATGTCGAAATCTTCGGGCTTGGGGTACATTCTCTCGACCTCTTTCACAATGAGGGCATGCCTCTTTTCCAGCTACTCCACAAACTGTTTAACCAAGACCTTGGGATTCTCGTGCTCAATGAACGTCGGGTGGTTATTCAAGCTATCGGCAATACCAACACTTATAGGAACATGTCTCGAGAGGTATGTTAAATCAGATGTTTGCTGGTAGTTTAAAGGTGCCAGGAGGGCTTCGAAATCAAACACGATATAGTGAGGATAGGGCCTGAATTCCTTCTGAAAGTACCTCTTAATCTTGGGTGGTTTCTCACATTCCCAAGCTGTGACGAGGTTGTAGCCCTTTTCCCGTATCATCCTTTCCTTAGACAGGGTTGCACTGTAACGATTCTTGTCCGCGGTGGTTCTCTCGGGCCGACAGGGACATCCATGCCATTTACAACCGTGGTACTCATAAAAGGTCTTTGTGATAGGTTCATACCCATCAACTTTCCACTCTTTTTTATCCTCGCGGATAACGCGTTCACCACCATGTCCACAGAGTGCATGATGTATATGTCTTCCAGCTTGCTTCTATATGTATTCGATCCATTTTGAAGCATCGTAGCTGAAGCTTTCATCGTAAAAGACCTTCTCTGCCTTGCTAGGAATACGTTTGACCTTCCCACCCTTGCAAATGATTGTCGTCTTGACGCCCTCGCATTCGTTCCTCTTATGCCGTGATAGGTGGTTGCTTCTGGTAAACAGTTGCTTGCATACCCCACATTCCCATTTCTGGGTCAGCACGTCCAAATCCTTGATGTAGAAACAGTGCCCATCCAGCATACCAAGATTGATAATGTTTAAACCCTTTTTGTACTGCTTTTGCCCATAGACGAGTCGCCATGGTGCTTTCTCGGAGTTTGTCTTGGGCTCAAAGACTCTGATGTTGATCCCGAATTGTTTGGCAACGCCCTCAAGATCCACCAGCCTCGTAGGGCGCACGTCTTTACGCTTTAGCTTGGGGTCCTCGTAGTACCTTCGGGCTAAGGTGAGGGCTGGTTTTGTAAGAAACTCTATTCCCCGTACTACGTCTGCCCTCTCTCTTACGGCTAGGCATCTCCAAAAGCATAAGTTGTCCGTTCGTTCTATTTTCCCATCCATGGCGTAGATGCACCTCTTGTTTCGCAGCCAATCTGGGAGAGGGCCGCATCCCAGGAGAGGTTCGCGCGTACTTATCACCTTGATCTGTACGTGATCAAAAACGATTTTGCCCCCGTATGCTCCCGGGGTCTCGGTGGTCCTAACAGGTGGTAAATAAGCCTTAGTCCAAAACTCGCCATCCTCCAAATCGAGACGCTTCATCTCGCAGTCTTCAATGAATGCTTCGATTTCCGCTATGCTTGATAGTGACCCGGAGTTCTTAGTTTTGTGATATTCGGACACACCACCCCCACCCTTGTAAATATCACAGCCGAAACTATACACGACCTTAACACGCATGTCCACGTGTGGCGTAATTTTTTGCATAATAGCGCCCTTTAGAGGTTGGTTCAAATGCTTGTTGAGCCGCCATGCCTTGATCCTATATCCATCCTCCACCATCTGGATATCGTCCTCAGAACCCTGAATGTCCTCCGTGTAGTCTTCCCTTGCCTCCTGTTCGATCTCGTCGTGAATCGTTGTCCCCCCTGAAATATGTTCTTTTGCCTTGTTATAGTAGAAGGCAACGGTATCCCGCACACTCTGTAGTCGATCGGCAAGAGCGTCGCGAGTTGCTGCCACCGGCGCCGACACGGTGCTATATATTTTACTGATTGCGTTCTTGAACCAACTCATTTCTCTTTATTATATACAGATTTTAACAACGTCCGAAGATTGCTGAGTTTTGGGTAGGGGCATTTTCCTTTCTCAAAACAGTTTGTTCACATCTTTACTGCGCATGCGTTGATTTTTGATGATTAATAGTGGATGTGTGTGGGGAGGGGGGAATTTACCTCATTTGCAGCATTGATTTTTGATATGCATGACTAAGCATAGACTATTAGGGACTTTACCTTGATTTACTGCGCATGCGTTGAATTTTTGCTGATGGTTAGCGGATTTTGCGGGGATAGGGTGTGATGAACAGCTGTGACGTCACAAGCAAAATTCTGTATGATATTTTTTATGAGAGTTTGACCGTGATTTTTGGAAAAAACTGGTTATAATGACCCCCTATACGGTATGCATAATTCTGCGATCTGCCTTAACAAGGGTAAGCGAGACAAAAATGCGAATGATGATAATCAAACTTTTTCTAACTACGCAGCAGGTTTTTCTTCTATTTTGTTGCCGACAGCTGAGGTTTTATTAGAAAACCCGCGAAACAAAAAGCGAGCGAGAGTTAAGGTGTTGTTTGATCAGGGTTCACAACGAACCTATGTAACTCAGAGAATCAAGAAAGTTTTGTGTGCGACATCTGTGGGTAAAGAAAAAATTTCTATTGCTACTTTTGGAAACACAAGGTACGAAAAAACTGAGTTAGAAAAAATAACGTTAAATTTGAAAGCATCAACAGAATTGTTTGAGATAGATGCACTTTGCACACCTTTTATTTGTTTACCGATAAAAAATCAGTTTACGGAATTTGCAAAAGAAAAATTTGAGCACCTTAAAGATTTAGAACTGGCTGATAAAAATCAGGTGGACGACATCGATCTTCTAATAGGTTCAGATTATTATTGGCCCTTGGTGACAGGAAGGGTAAAGTGCGGCAAGCCAGGGGAGCCAGTGTAGAGACTAAGTTGCGATGGGTCTTCAATGGTCCCATCCAAGATAAGGAGTGTCCCTCCACACATGTGAATTTTGCAAGTGAGTTAAGAACTCAAAATTTTCTATGACGAAAATAATTTGATACGATGCAAGGGTAGACTAAAATACGCACCTCTACCCTATTAGGCTAAAACGCCGTTTTTAATCAATTCGCAACACCATTTATCTACGTTAATTGTTGAACATATTCACAGACATTTAAAACACATCTCTTTAAAACAAACGCTCTCTGAGTTACGCCAAAAATATTGGATATGTAAAGCGAGGAATTTTGTGCAAAAGACGCTGCGCAACTGTACTTTATGCAGAAAATATCATGGGAGATCGTTTCAGTATCCCGCGACGCCACCTTTGACTAAATTGCGTTTGCTAGATAAATTTTCGGTCCCCTATATGTAAAAAACATATTTTCGACAACGGGCAATAATGACTCAGATATCTTCAAAGCAAGGGTGACGTTGTACACATGTGCCGCTAGTCGAGCCATTATTTTGGATCTGATTCCACATCTTTACTTACACTCATTCATAAGGAGTTTTCGGAGGTTCGTGGCAAGAAGGGGGTGTCCCAGTAATGTCATTTCTGACGGAGGAAAGAATTTTGTGTCACTAGAAACGCAGACGTTTGTCCATAAACTGGAAGGTTAACCTTCTTTTGGCTTCACGGCATGGAGGGTTCTTTGAACGAATGGTTCGCAGTACGAAAACATTGTTGAGAAAGGAGTTGCAGGCTTGTTAATCGAATTTTGAGGAATTACAGACGGTTTTGATAGAAGTTGAAAATATATTGAACAATCGACCACTGACATATTTCTATGACGACGAAACTGAAGAATGCTTGACCAAAAACCATCTATTGTTCGGAAGACATTTACGTATGTTTAATCCTGAGCCATTTGAAATTTCATATCATCCAGCCGATGTTAACGTTTTATCGAGAAAGTTAAACAATATATTGGAGCATTTTTGGCAACGCTCGAAGAAGGAGTACTTGGTTAATTTACGCGAACAACAACGACACAAAATGCCGAATCGTAACCAGTCTGTTATCGAAAAGAATGACGTAGTAATCGTTCAAGAGGAAAAACAACCTCGGTCATTCTGGAAACTGGGCGTCGTTACCGTCGTTTTTGATTGGTTTATTTAGCACGTGACCCCTGCGCCATTATTTTTGCGCACGTTGTTTTTAATCAGTTTTGAAAATATATATTCTACCGTCAACACGTGTGTTTTTTGTGCTCTTATTACTTTGTTGAAACTGATAAATCAAACATGGTTGTTAACAGATTAAGTGGGTTCAATCGCAAGATCACCCAATTCAGTGCGCAGGTGCTGTGTGTCGTATAGATTTAGGGTGACAATAAAAGCTAAGTATTAGTTACGCCCTCGTCCCCAGGGTCTTGTGGCCCCTGAGCCGTTATTACAGAGTGACCAACAATGACCTTGGAACAGGCTGGTCACGTGATACAAAAATGCCCAGATATACTGGGCATTTTTGAAATCCAAAAGATAACGAGATGCAAATTTGCCGCTCGCCCTAATAGCAAGTTTAGAGATGGCGGACGACACAACATCAAAAAAACTTTTTTGTGGATGAAAGCAAAGTTGTCAGAATATTACTGACTTTACTCTATTGATCTGGCTTAGCTTGATTGTTTAATATTGGCAAAAGGCCTTTAATTTAGAAAATGTTTCGGAAGTTTGTTTCCATTAAAATTCATGAACTGTAGCTACCTAGCTAGCTAACGTGACATCCGTAACCACATATTTATAAACGACATATTCATTGGCTATTATTATCGAGGTGGGTGATTTTGTTGAGAATACGTTAGAAATAACAGTGCGTCGTTTCCAGATAAAAGCTTGGTATATAGCTCTTAAAAGATGGTAGCGCAAGGCATCGTCTGTTGGTGGCAAAAGATCTTCGCTGTATTTTCCACGAGTGAAAAGGTACAATCTTGTACTATTGATTGTTGAAGATACTGTCTGAGAACCGTATAAACTGCAAACAAAGACAGCAGCTTTATTATAGCTCTCTTCCGTAGCATCTGCTACATCTCCAAGGGTTGAAAAAAAATCTATGTAAAGTGGCTTGGTTTTCATTACGTCAAAGCATTTCTTTTTTCCTTTTCCATGAAAGGAGCTAACTGAATCGCAACCTGTGAAGGCGTGAAATCCGACGAGAGCATCAGTAACTTCACCAAGGGAGTTCGCGATGTTATGCATATCGAGAATTCGATTTTGTTCGCCAACGCCAGTTTCCACATAAAAACGATGATTAAAATCTTTAGCTGATGCAACAGCCATAATAACGACATCTGTATCAGGAGTGCGTATTAGTACACTTGACTGCGATGCAAAGATAGCATGTAATATCAACCTAGTATCCGCTTCTTCATGATTACACTCAAGCTGAGGAACCAATGAAGTAGAACAAATTTCATCCGCACTAGGAGATAGGATATAACATTTATCATCTGATGTGACGTATATGGTCTTACATTGAAATTCCTCTGAAGTATAAAGCTGCCATGCTGATGCCAAGAAATTTAAGAGAGACTCTTTGTTTTTTCCAACGGATAAAAACTTCTTCCATTGAATTGGGGTCTTTTGATCTCCCCCAATGATGGCCACAACCTGTTGTCCTCCGTCAGCTCTTCGTGATCTTTCAGCATTTTTGATACTTATGTCAGGGTACCTATCTCCAATAAAGTGAACATTCTTGGCGTTGTATTTCCTACCACTGGCGATTAAAATCCTGAAAATTTGAGACGCGAGTAATCTATATGTCGACTCAGGTGCTTTAAGAGCTTGTATGACCGCCATAGCATCTAAAATTATAGTATCAGCATGAACTGTCCCGGTTACGACACTTTCCTCGTTCTCAATAATGTGAAGTAACCTTGATTTGGTGGGTTTTTTTAAATTTCCATCAGCAGTCGCAATGCTTGTCGGATAATCACTCAAGGTTTGTGAAATTTTCTGAAAGATCGAAACATGTTCTAGCCTCGGAGTGTATTATTTGTGAAAAGAATATCATTTATAAAACTGAAAAAGTAAGAATATTTATTTATAGCACATTATTCGAATGATCGAATGATCGAATAATATTCGAAACAATTTATTTTTAGATTAGTGGCAAGCGAACTCGTATAACTCTTTCACGAGCTGAGACACTGACATGCGGTCAGTTGAAGGCTGCGGCCGAATTTAAAAATGACGAGCGAATTTTGACAGTGCTGAGAGAAAATGATTGTGTTGCGCTCGAAGTACAATATCATAAACCCTGCTATAAGCTTTATGTTAAAAATCAACAAAAGAATTTGACGCAGTACGAGTCTTGCTATGAGATGTTTTGTGAAACTTATGTCAAAATGAAATTAATAGAAGAAAAAAAAATTGTCAATATGACTACTCTGGTTAGAAAATTTAGATATATTGCTGCTAGACAGGGTAGCAATACTTTCAATTATAAAGCTTCTAGACTGCGGTTAAGGTTACAAAAAGACTTCCCTGAACTCGTGTTCTATCGCCCAAAATTTCGCAGAAAGAGCTACATTGTCTATCTAAAAGAATATGGGGCGGGGGACATGTTAGAATCTGCAAATCTAACAGAAAGTGAAGGTACAACATCAGAGAGTTCTTCCAGCGACGAAAGTGAGTGGGGTGATAACGCGACGCGAGGGATTCCGAGCAACTATCTCTACTATCTCTAGTTACTTGAGTTAGGATTATAATAATAATCATACCTTATAGGAGCCGAAAAAACCTCGATGCGTCCAGCATTAAAAGGCATTGTCAACTACTGGAGAGTATCGAAACTATTATTGAAATGATGCAAGACCCATTCGAGTGGTATAGTGCTGGTTTTAATTAACATTAGTAGTGGAGCTGTTGCTAGTGAAGCAGTTGCTAATGACCTTTTAACAGCCGAAAAAGTAGGGGAGTTGAAATTTCAAACTTTCGTCAAAGAAAATGTTATATCAGAACAGCCAGATTTATTTTCCACCATCAAGCAAAGTAAGCTAAAAACATTTGCTGTTAAATCTGTAACTAAAACGACCGCTGGTGCTGTGGCATCGACGAAAAAAAGTCGTGATCTGTTTGCAAGAGCGATGGTTGCCGCGACAAACAGAGGGATAGATCTTAAAGAACTGCTCTCACAAACCTTGAGTGATTATCCGACAAGCATTGCGACTGCTGATGGAAATTTAAAAAAACCCACCAAATCAAGGTTACTTCACATTATTGAGAACGAGGAAAGTGTCGTAACCGGGACAGTTCATGCTGATACTATAATTTTAGATGCTATGGCGGTCATACAAGCTCTTAAAGCACCTGAGTCGACATATAGATTACTCGCGTCTCAAATTTTCAGGATTTTAATCGCCAGTGGTAGGAAATACAACGCCAAGAATGTTCACTTTATTGGAGATAGGTACCCTGACATAAGTATCAAAAATGCTGAAAGATCACGAAGAGCTGACGGAGGACAACAGGTTGTGGCCATCATTGGGGGAGATCAAAAGACCCCAATTCAATGGAAGAAGTTTTTATCCGTTGGAAAAAACAAAGAGTCTCTCTTAAATTTCTTGGCATCAGCATGGCAGCTTTATACTTCAGAGGAATTTCAATGTAAGACCATATACGTCACATCAGATGATAAATGTTATATCCTATCTCCTAGTGCGGATGAAATTTGTTCTACTTCATTGGTTCCTCAGCTTGAGTGTAATCATGAAGAAGCGGATACTAGGTTGATATTACATGCTATCTTTGCATCGCAGTCAAGTGTACTAATACGCACTCCTGATACAGATGTCGTTATTATGGCTGTTGCATCAGCTAAAGATTTTAATCATCGTTTTTATGTGGAAACTGGCGTTGGCGAACAAAATCGAATTCTCGATATGCATAACATCGCGAACTCCCTTGGTGAAGTTACTGATGCTCTCGTCGGATTTCACGCCTTCACAGGTTGCGATTCAGTTAGCTCCTTCCATGGAAAAGGAAAAAAGAAATGCTTTGACGTAATGAAAACCAAGCCACTTTACATAGATTTTTTTTCAACCCTTGGAGATGTAGCAGATGCTACGGAAGAGAGCTATAATAAAGCTGCTGTCTTTGTTTGCAGTTTATACGGTTCTCAGACAGTATCTTCAACAATCAATAGTACAAGATTGTACCTTTTCACTCGTGGAAAATACAGCGAAGATCTTTTGCCACCAACAGACGATGCCTTGCGCTACCATCTTTTAAGAGCTATATACCAAGCTTTTATCTGGAAACGACGCACTGTTTAGTTCATTCCAGATATTAGCATAACCGACCATGGCTGGACGTTGAATAACAGCTCGCTTGTAATCAAATGGCTCGATCAAAAACCTGCAACACATGCATTACTTCAAACAACAACGTGCAAATGCAAAAAATCATGCACCAACAATGCTTGTGGTTGCAGAAAAAACGGTCTTGAGTGCTCCAGTTTATGTTTATGTGAAAACTGTGAAAACGCAAAGCCTCTTGAAGCTGATGGTACTAGCACCGAATCATCTGATAACAACTCAGAGAGCGATGAGGACATAGATTTTACCGTTTTTTAATATATGAAAGCAGCGTTTTCATTTTATTTTATTTTATCGGGTAGCATTAAGATCTTCGCTATGATCTTCTGTGACTTAACGTTCTTAATATTATACTTTCTAACAATCATAAAAAGCTTAGGCAAGAATATAATAACTAATGGCGACAAAATTTTGTCCATTTACAGCCAAAATGTTGCTTTTTCATGTTATCGAGTATCGATACATAACGATATCACACGATAAAGGAATAATCGCATGTTAAATGCAGTTTTTGAAAATATTTTTGCATTAAGTAAGTTAGTTGTACGTACTTTTTAAAAAAGAAAAGTTTTGGCTTTTTGTAATGTTATTATTAGTTAGAAACGCGTAAAATCGATAATGCACTATATCACACGATAACACATTTTTAAACCCTTAATTACACGAAAACTGCGGGGTATCGAAATTGGTAACATCGATAATATAAATCAGTAAAACCCAAAACGCTGATTTAACCAAAAAAATATTGGTCACCAAATATGGGCAACGAAAATTATTTTAGAGAGCTTTTTATTGAACATAGCCCACGGCCTAATTTCATTTCGTTCGATATTTCGTAAATAAATCTAAATTATCGATACCGGAAAAAAGATTATAATAAATTCTTTATCATTCGTTCCCAGTCTTTTGGGTGATGCGTCGCAACTTCGCGTGCGTTTTGCCAATCTATATTTAAAATGGCTAAGTCCTGTTTGACATTAGTTAAATATGGTAGCATTAAATGTAAATAAACACGGAAAAAAGTAAACAAAACGCGAGAAGTGAAACTTACTTTCATCTTTTAAAGAATTCTATGTTGTAGCTACAATAAAAACCTGTAATGTTTACACGATATTCGATTTTAAAAATATATATTTTTAGTTCGAATGTACGTTCCATATGGGAATAGTTTCTATAAAGACATGGTTTCTACATCTTGCTTATAATGTTATATGTTTTGTCGTAAAATGCAGTACCCGGATAATAATCCATATAATAACTGTTTATTTCGGGCAATACCTTCGAAAACCTCTGTCACGTATTGCTTTGACGTCGGTCAATATTCTTCGGTATTGCCCTCATAAACAGTTATTTCACACATTCGTAGAAATGTGTGATTTGGTATGGGCTGCGTTCTGTCATGGTGGTAAGGAAAAGTTGAAAGGGGCGCGAATAGTATCAAAATCAAAGCCACCACAAATAGCGCGCTATATTGACCAAAAGTTTGTTTATGTATTGTTTTTTGCGTATAGCAGCGATTTTTTGTTGTTTTTTTATTATCGTGTAGCTTTATATAGTATACACAAAATAATGAAACCAGTAGATATATATTCTATTCGAATTTCGAGAAATCTGGCATCAAATGAGGGTGTTCATTGTCTTGAAATGATTGTTTTGATTTATTGTATGTTGACAATGTTATAATGTCCGAAATTGACTCGAGTTGTGTGCTCTCCAGCCATATCTCAGTTATCGAAAAATAGTCACAACTTTTAATATGATTCAATTTATCATCATCTCTTTCTCTAAGTTTGTGCCTTAATATTTTTATACCAAATTTTATCATTGTATATTTGATTTCCGTCGCCGCTATGCGGGGCGGAATCTTTAAAATCGCCTGATGGAAGATAGATATATAGATAGAGAGAGAGAGACAGCGCAGAGCCCGGACGCTGCTAAGTTTTTTTTTTTTGTCCAGGCTAAACGCTCGGAAAATTCCATTTTTTTCGAAAGCCAATGAAGATGCTCTATTATAATCTCTGTCAATTAAATGACCAATCTGAACAGAGAGTGTACTCTTCGTGTAACCAGAACATTCCGTGTGCGGCCATGACTAAAAGTGCATTTTGTTGGTCGCCCCTTGCTGGTCTCTTTGGTTTGGTCGTAGCAGCTTTATTGATGGGGAGCTAAGAACTATTTTTTAAATTCGTGTATTTTATCAGGTAAGAATTATTTTATATATAGCTAAGTGAGAAAGGTGTGCTGGCTAGCTAGCTATCTCAATTTTTGGTGCTGACTTGGATCTCCTTTTGATTGGTGCTGACATTATTTACTTGCTAGCTAGCTATGGAGCTAGCTACACAAAATAGTGCTTTGATTAGAGTGCCTTTTTTTCTTAAAGAGCAATCAACAAAAAACCTTTATCCTGCCTTGCGTAGTTCTTCCATGACTGAAATAACTTCCAAATGACACTTTGTGGGACTACCTTCTATCAGATATAAAGATATTTTTTGCAAAAAAGTTGTCGAAACGTGACAAAAGTTTATTGTTGCTTGCACTGAGCAGTCGGTGAACTGATAATTAACCTGTAACCGATGCAGGATAATTAGATGCTACGCCTAGTATAATTAGCCGTTAAAAGCTTCTTTGTGTTCTTTACAGCTAACTGCGTCTTTTCCATGTTTTTTCTTGAAATCAGAATAGTTTTGTTGTTTAATAATATATACGACATATGTACTGCTAGCTACAGTAAACTTATAACTTTTTTGCAAAATTGTTTCTTGTTCTTTTTCTTGGTTTTAATTGAAGCACAACTTTATTTTGATCTATATAAATATAGATGGCTATGGGGAGACTGATAACGAAGAAAAGTTAAAATTTAAGTAAAAAGATAAATATCGTATAAGTAGCTGTATAAGCGGCTAATTATACTGTACACACCGTATATATAATTATTCTGCGTAGATAAATAGAATGTCTGTATATTTTATATGGCTAGCCTTACAAATCCTGTCTATTATTTCCAGGAAAGGCCATAGCTTAGATAAGGAGTCTTAGAGTATTTAATGCTCATTTTGAGCTATGCAGAGGGCTGTTGGATGCTACAGGGAGTTGTTTGGTAGAGCGGGGACCCTAATTGGATCAGATCCAATTAGGGTCCCCGCTCTACCAAACAACTCCCTGTAGCATCCAACAGCCTACATATTGTGTCATCTCCCCAATTTCTCTCACATGGCTTAGGTTAACCCGGGGCTATGGTAGCATTCACTCACCAATATTGAATTGCCGCCAAGGGGAATCGAACCCCGTTCTCACGCACAAAATGCCAGAGTTATAACCACCAAGCTATGGCGCCATTGAAAACGGCTAACTATTCTGTTACTGGCTAATTATCAGTTCTCCTTGTGCCTAATTTGCTTGAAAATCTTTCTTGAACTCACCCAAAGTATCACAAAATATTTTTCTAAGATTTCTTAGATACTTGATTTTTAAAAATCTCACGAAAAGGACCATCGATTTTTCAAATCCGCAAATTTATTGTGTGTGTATATGCCCTTTTATGTTTCAACTTGTTGAATTCAATTTGTCAATTTGTCAAACAAAACAATGACCAATCAGTTTCCTCAAAATGAAAACTTGCAACTAATCCGACTCCCCGAAAGAAATTCAAATTTGAGAATTCGAATCAAAAAAGAATAATAAAAAATCAGTTGAATTCAATAAATCGATTTCAAAAAAATAAATCCTGTATTGTCCACAGGTTTCAAAATCATGCATCGCTTGCTTAATATGTTACTTGTTTAACAAAGATGTCAAAAGCCGGCCTGATTAAATTTATATACATATTTATATATATAATATACATGTGCATCACATCGCATGGATTTGTATCTTTGTATTAAATTCCCTTTTTAAAGCAAAGAGGCAAAGAGAGGTTAAAGAGACAATATTTAAACAACCTGGTTTTAATTCAGTTTATGGTAAAATTGTATTCTTGTTTCTTATTTTTAAAACGTACTTTCTTTTTCAGATCAGCTGTTATCAAACCATGCACCATCAGCATTTTCAAAAAATTTTCAACAAGAGAGTAAATTTTGAAGGCCTAAATACTGAAATATTCAAATGCTAATATGTATTTATTCCTGAATTAATAAACAATGAACTACTTCATCATTCAAATTGAGCTCGTTCAGAAGTTATTATATTCGAATCGTCAAGTTTCTACATAGCAAGATTTGTATTCTGGAATTTCCAGAATTTTCCTGATCACTTTTAAAAATATCCAGTTGAAGTTTTAACTGTTATTTTAGAATACTTCATATTAGCTATGTAAAATTTTTATTTATTGAGTTGTATTTTAACATTGCAGGTTAGTTACAAAAATAGTTGAGAATTGTGATACTCGTGATTTGTTTACCCCATAATTCTCCGTTTTCAAGGTCTACTTTAAATTTCAAAATCTTTCAGGCTAATGACGGAAATCTTAAAGCCGCAGGGCTTCTTGTTTATATTTTAATAAATACATTTTAATTATTTATCATCATAGTGTTGTGTGAGTGTTCAAACCGCTTCAGTTCTTGTTGTTTTTACATGAGACATTAGAAAAAATTCGATTGACAATATTTTATGTTAAAACTTGGACATCCATGTGTATGTGTACAAATTAAAATAAAAATTATACAACAGGTCTATATAAACAAGAACGTTGTCATAGATAGAAGATATATAAACATAATCAATACAATATTTAAGTATAAAGTATGTGTACAATACGAATGTGTGATCAAACCGGACGGTTTTCTTGTTATAGGGTTAATTTCCAATGCTTCTTTAAACTTGTTTTTTCTCGTGCTTGTTTACATATTAAGCTACCATTTTTCTTGACGACGGGCAATACCGCCACATATCGGCCCGTCGTCAAGAGCGCTAAGCCAATCAGAATGCCTAAAAACCCGTATTGCCCGTTTGCAAAATCCAGACGGTTAACAAATGTGCGATAGTAACGATTATGTGATTTGCCGGATGAGTAGTAATGACTATTTGAGTCTCTCAGCCAGATCCTCTTGTAAGCGAAACGGAGTTCAAGTCAATAGCCAGTCAAGGTATCGTTTCAGTCTTGATCTGCAGTCAAGCTTTTTTGCTTTTTAAGATCTATTAGGTGACCCTTATTATATCAATAAACACAGTCCCGGTTTTAATTGTAACACTATTGTATTCAGCCACAACGGCCAAGACGATTTGTTTGAAGGATGGCTGTGTCGAAGACAGTGTTGGATAGTCCCGACACTGTTTGCGACAAAAATTCGTTCAAGATAAAAAAAATGAACGAGAGAATGCAGGACGAGAAACTTGTATTTTTAAATCCTAATTGAATACTGGAACATTTCAGACCTAGGAGGCTAGAAAAAAGATTCCTATTCTACTAGTAAGGAAGTTTTCACGTTTTAAATTATGCCTGGAGTAAGGAAAATTTTACATGACATCCAGTAACGGAAAGTATAAGATGCTAAAACGAGATATAACTTTATGTAAATTTAAACAATGATGTAAACACGCTACATAAACGTGCACAAGGGTGTTGCTTTGAATGCCGCGTTCAGGAGAGTTAAAAAAATGTTGTTTCAACCACCACTCAGAACGTACAACTACATGATTCTAGCATTTCTATGATTCAAATAAGTGTCGATTAAAGAGATGTCGCTCAAGGCTAACATGTAACTTCCATCACACAGAAGCATAAACATGTTTTTTTCTCCACAGCTTTGCGTATACCAAATATGTATCGTACAGCAGTGTCTAATGTAAAGTCCGAATAAAAGAGAAACAGATTTGTAGATATGTTAAGAAGGAAATACCAACGTAATGAGTTGTTTAGGATAGCAAGGCAAATGAAGAACACTAATCAAGATGTTGTAGGTGAAAAGTGTATACGTAACAATGAAGGTGTTTTGGCTAGAGGTTGCTTGACACTGAGTTTTATTGGGATAATTTCCATGATGACGATGATGCTAATGCAGTAGAGGGGCCAGCTCAGATCAAGACAGAATGGAGACTACTAAGAAAATATTGGCCGTAGGAGTGTCAGGTGATGTTTCAGAGATGATACAAGTGTCTGGATATGCTGGAGTTAAGCTTATTAATCAGCCTCTATAATCAGATTATAAAAGGTGGTGTTGTCCCGAGATATGGCAGTCGTGGGCAATTGTTTCAAGGGCAAATATGATGCCTTAGAAAGAGGTAATTTTAGAGAGTTAAAGTTGGTTAATTAAGTAATAAAAATTATTGATAGGTTATTTACAGAAAGAATTGATATATTTTTATAGCATGTAATTTGACTTTGTTCCAGGCTGTGCCAATACGAATGCAATATTTTTACTCAGACAGCTTCAGGAAAAGTATTTAGTATATAAATAATCTCTATTTTGTCTTTGGAGATTTGGAGAATTATGATAGAATGTCATATAAAGTTATTTGGTGGGCTATGAGAAAATCAGGTGTAGTAAGTGGCTAGTTAAAATGGTTCAGTCTATGTACTTAATAGTCCTTTATAGTTTGTTTTTCTTAGACGCGCTTTCGATGGAGTTTAGAAAAAGAAGTTTGTCCAGCTTCATTGATGTACAACAGTTAGTACAACAGAAGTGTTACTGTTTGGAAAAAGGTTAGATGTGTTGGGTACGTTGACCGCTTAGAAAGGAATTGGAGAGGAAGAGTTCAGATGAGCTAAGAAGCAGGCTAAAGTATTCGTAGCATATGTTATCCAGACAAAAAAAAGATTTTGTTTGTTTGGGTATTTGGAAAGAATGGAGAATAATTGGGTAAGACCTTTAAGGGAAATCAAGGGAGTTCAAAGTCTTTAAAGTATGTGTGAAGTTACGATAAAAAGTCATTAACGATGAAAATACTGAATCGATTCAAAAAGTTGGTTAACTCAAAACCTCAAACGCGAAGTTTCTTCCTAAAGTAGTTCCTGGGGCAAAGCGCAGTGGTAGACCGAGAAAGAAGGTAATAAGGACAGACTTGACAATTAGAACTGACAATGAGTCTCATTCAAATTGGTGTAGAGGCCATTATGGAAAACGGTAGCCAGGGAACCAAGGATAATTTTTCCTACCGCCAGGAAACCGGAATAGTTGAGGCGGAGAAAATTAAGGTGGCTTGTAAACGAACCTTATGTGGTCAAAGTATTAACCGCGCTTCTTGGTTACTTCTACTGTTCTTTACTCACATGATCATTATCAGGAAATCCTGTTTTTAGCGCAATTAGCCTCACTCACCCGAACAACTATAAGTAATTCTCGTACTTTTTAAGAGGGTAAGATGTGACCCCGCTAACTTTGTACTCATTTGTTGATTTTAATTGGTGGATTTGAAGTGTTGTGACTATGATTTGAATTGAGTATATGATCAGACCAGATGCCTCTGCAAAACTAATTGAAAACACAGTTGTTATTTTTACTTTTAGAAAAAATTGATGAAGATAAAGCAGCTGATACACTACCAATTTAATGAAATTCCAACTTTGCATTGAAAGATAATAATAAATAGTCAAAGTTGTTGTTATGGTTAATAATTAAGTAACTGTTACAACTCCTGTTTTTAACAGACCTTTTAAAATGTCTGATTAAAATTTGCTAAAAGGGTTCGTAACAATATACACATTACATCCTTTGACATATTACAGTTATAATGGTGTACCATCTTCATTACTTACACTTGACATATATATGCAAAAGTAAAATAATGAAAAATCTGGCTAAAATATTAAATAATTTTAAAACAAAGTTATATATTTACAATCCCTAGGATAATGGAAATAGCTTTATATAAAATATTTTTCACTACATACAGACAAAACCAGGCAAGCATCAAATAGCTAGTTTATTTCTTTGATTTCTTAGTGGGGGATTTCTTTGCCTTACTTTTTTTTACAGCCTTCTTGGCAGGAGATTTTTTTGTTGGGGTCTTCTTTGCTGCCTTCTTCGGAGTCTTCTTCTTAGTCGCTGTAGTTGTTTTCTTTGGTGTTTTTTTAGCAGATGGCTTTTTCGCAACAGCTTTTTTTGCTGCTGGTTTCTTCGCTGCTGGCTTCTTTGCAGCAGGCTTCTTAGCAGCAGGAGCAGAAAGCTTGAAGGAACCTGACGCACCTGTTCCTTTTGTTTGAACAAGACGACCACCAATATTACGCTTAAGAGTCATTTTAACAACGGTTTCAACATTATCTCCAACTTTGTAGTTAGCCTTAATGTATTTAACAATAGCTTGTCTGGAACTTCCTACAAATAAGAAAACATTTACTCAATCTTTAGCTTTTTTAAGCACATTGCATTACTAGCTAGCTAATTTTAAACAAGACAAACCTTTTCTCTCCTTAAGTGCTGTTATAGCAGCTGATATCATTTCTATGAATAGTGGATGGTCAGCATTCTTTTTTGCAGCAACCATTGTTTTTGATTATTTTAATGTTAAAAATTTATTGACACGTAACTTCGCCCGAAAATATTTTTGCTGTTTTAAAAACTGCGCGCCGTTCTGCGTATTTATACTATAACTTGCGGACCTAGATGTACCAAACAACAAATATTGCAGTTCAGGCATGGCAAAGCTAGTTTTAAGAAAGTTGTGTTTCCTTCCCTTGTTTGCACAAAATTTATAGGACCTAAAAAGTACCTGGAAAATTAATTTATTTTTAGGATGATGGTAGAGGGAGTAAATTATTATATTACGAATTTTCTAGAGTTAGATCCAAGGAAAATGTCTACAATTAGCACCATACTTTCAATAAATTAGTTTCGTATGTACTATATTTCGAAATCAATGCACCACAACTTTACAATTCAGCTTATAAGACCTGACATATTACCTTAAAAAGAAACTTAGAACTATATTCTTTTGATTTCAAGTCAAACATCATGTTGAATTGACGAAAAAGAGGTTGTTAACGTGATTTTAAAAAAGACAACAAACACGTTTTATTTCTACCCGATTTTGATCAATGTCACAACTTTTTTTGGATTTTTTCTCGTATCTTATCTTCTTCTTCTTCTTCCTTATTGTTATTGTAGCTCATAATGATAAAATTACCAATAAATATATTTAGTATCCAAAGACGAAGCATTAGGATGGTTATAATATGGCAGATATTGTAATTTAGACTGTGGTGTGATACCACAGAAAAAGTTCTGTGAAAGTTCGGACTCAAAAAATTTGGTTAGATTGCTAAATGTAAAAAATTTGGTCTTGTATTAAATAATTGCCGAAAAGTATGTTAAGACTGATCTAAATTTAAATTATAGTTCTCTCGATGCCAATAAACTAGTGCAAAAAAACATTAGTTAGGGAAAAAGGTGTGTGGTAAATATGTTTACGAAGAATTATATATCAGATACACAAAATTGTGTTAGATTATCAGCTATCTAAATCTTATAGAAAACACTCAGTCAAAAGTTTAGGATGTTGTTATGTTGCGTTAAGAAATGTAAATTCGGTTTATTCTTTAATAAACTACATTCGGATTTAGAATACTATGCTTGTACAAAAGCTTTCAGTGATTTTTGGCGTGGGAGACAACTACTCTTGTACACGAAAGAAATATACTTCATAGATTATTTTAAATTTTGATTACAAAATGTTGCTTTAAGAATTTTAGATAGCTTGATATAAAAACTTTATGTTCTTTCAGCATTTAAAACTCGAAATTTTAAATCTAAGTTTAAAAAACAAAAATAAAAAAGATATAAATTTAGTACATTCAAAATGGCGTCGGTGTTTTTAATCACATCAAACTTTGTTGTCGGAAGATTTAGAGGAATTAGACTTTGACCATTTTAATCAAAGTTATAAAAATATATCCATTATATCTTTCAGATTACTGATTTTGAGCTATAATTTTCTTAATGTTAGGCCTATCTTTCACCGGTTACAACGCATGAGTAGTAGCTTGCCTGCCAAAAACCACCCGTGTTCCACCTTGAAGGTCCCAGGTCCCACATACAAGTATGACTTAATGTTAAACTTGGCTAACACCCGGACCAAATAATTATTTGTTTCAAAAACACAAAAAGGAGGCTGTTTTATAAATATTATTATAAATTATTAGGGGTCACGAAAACAGAAGCTATACAATGTTTATCCTAACGTAAAGTCGGTAATGTATCTTGTTAAAACCGCAGTGTAAAATTATTTGTTGTTACAAATATTGCTAATACTAAAGCTCTTTAGAAATTTTGCAGATGTTAGTACTGTTACATTGAAACGCTTTTTAAAAGAGGATCCGTGTTTTCTAAAGTAATGTTAAATTGCACACGCGCGCCACGTGCGAATAAACAGGTTTTTTGGAGTATTTATTATGGGGGTAATTTTCTGTTGTTGTTTTTTTAAACATATCAGATAGCATTATATTCTAAATATTAGTTTCATGTATGAAAACATGGACAAGCTAAGAAGTAGGGCATTTTCAAGCTCGTGTTCTTAACGAAAGTTAATTTTCACTTGCACGCATGCGTGGGAAAAAACAGGCATGTGTGTTATGCACCTCCCATTTCCATTTTCTTCTTCTAAATTATGAATTACAAAAAACAAGAAAAGTTTGTCATCCTTTTTTTATATGTTATAACACAATAAAATACAAGGTGTAAAAATATGATATACCACTAGTCACTAGTGACAATGTTTTGGGTTTTTAGTCTGTACATGTCGGAAAAACCGCTAAGTCCAGGTAACGCAGAATTTGGGTTCGATGGCACGATTCTTGACGAATTTCTTGCAGGAATCAGCTATTCGATTGCATCACGTTTTAATCCATGTCACGATATCTCATCGACGATATCACACATAATTTTATGTCGTAGTGCTTCTAATTCTTTTGCAGTTTCGTTGGTTTTATTCCCAGGTACCTGACAAAAAAATGTACAAAATTATTATTAAATCAATCAGACGGAGCATCCTACAGGAAGGCATGATTTTTCATCAAATATTTTGGAAACAAATTCTTACTTAAAAAATATATTTACAAACTTCACGAGGATAAATCTTTGTGAATGCGCAAATATGATTTACATTTCAAAAATTCACTTGAATATTTATTTGGGCTCCAAATCGTTTTTATTGTGAAACTCATCAATGATATTTAAGGTAGCTACTCTTTTCTATTCTACATGTTTTTTTTATAAGCATGATATTTATACGCATCTGTAGGCTTAAATTTGGTAATTTTTTAAGCATATGCGAAGTCTAAGAAAATGTTGGGAAGTTTTTGTGTTTTATTTTGTGAACAGTTTTTCTTTTTAACTTTTGTCTGAACTAACCAGTATGTAGTGACATTTAGTTGTAATTACTGATATTTAAAATTTAAATGCAATTTTTTTTATCATGTGTTTTTCTTAAGCATATTCTAAAAATCTTTTTGCCATTAAGCATAACCTAAGCATATTTTGAGTCTGAAAAAGTACTTTTCATAAGCATCCTATCATTTTGGAATTTCAATTGCTTATAAAAGAACATGAATCTGTGAATATCGCAAGTATTTTTTCTGCAGTGTCAAACAAATTATGAATTTCATACATACCTTTGTATCTTCTACTGCGATTGAGCTAGAACCTTGCAAGTTGTTGAGTTGACCAGCACAGGCTTTTAATATGGACTTTGCCTTATCGATGTTTCTATGAGAAAATACCACTTGGGTGTTTAAAAAAAATCATCAATCAATATATTTATCTGAATAGGCATGCATTCAAAAATATTTTTTAGTTGCCCTACAAAAAAAAGGCTTTATAGACTAAAATCTGTCCTTAACATGTGCATTCAAAAAAATATTTTAATTGCCCTACAAAATAGAAGCTTTTTATATAGATTAAAATATGTCCTTAACATGTGGGGTTTTAAAAAAATATCATAATATTATACCCTGGACTTAACAGCCGCACTGGTAAGACAAAATTTCTTATTGTCTGCTCAAAATCAAAACTACTTACAATCGCAGTCTCTCGGCTGTCTCTAATCGTTGTTGTTTTTGTCTATGAAGCATGATCCGTAACGTTTCTCGTGCCTAAGTACAAATTTACGTTCTATAGAATGTCATGTCCAAGAAAATATCAACAGTTTGTGTGGTACATCCACCTGTGCACTTTGTGCCAATTTATGTAGCTTTCTATCCGATTTGGTATACCGGCTACCCCGTTTGGTTTGAATAAGAATATTGCAAAAAACATTTACAAACATTATGATATACCTGTGCTGAAAACGACATAACCATTGTTTTCATTGATAAAGATAAAAGGTCAAAGTCTTACAAACGTATTGTTTGATGCAACAATCTCTTTAAAACAGTAATATATCAGTGAAGTATTATAAAAAAAATTAAGAAGTAAGTATATATATACATGAAATTCAATCAAAGGTGTGTTAGACCGAGGCATAGCACACAATCAAATCGGATCAATGAGTAATTTTCATCAAAATAATGTAAAAAACCTACCTGGTGTGGTCTGAACTCATTAATCAGATGGTGAAGATTTATAAATAAAACCTTGATTTCTTCAATCTTTCGTAACCTCTAAATATTAGACCACATTAACGTTGGTCAATTTTATCAATAGTGTTATAAAAATTAAATTGCACATCATTAGATGATCTATACGATGAATTAATAAAAAGAAATAATATACAAGGAACTTTTTAAACTTTTATATTTTTCAAACTCTTTTTTCTTGTATGGGACACATCACTAATAACAAATTATCTATCCAACAGGCTGACTAATGTTATTTTTTTTATTTTGTTACTCCTAAATAAAGCAATCCTGAATTTTTCCTTATTTTTACATTAACAAAGTCTTAATAATTTCCTGACAAAATCAAGAGAATAAGAATTAAACTAATCTTTATAATGTTACAATATCAGGATGAATTGATTAATAAGTTGTCCATGTTAGCAAAAGAATTTTTAAAAAATGAGAGGACAATTGTGGTTATTAACACACATATATACCCGTTATTATATTGCATCACAGTACTGATACATACCCATAATTGATTACTTTCTATAAAAAAAAATAAACTACTGGTTAGCTATGGCATGTTTGTTTTACGTACCTCTGCTGAAGCTGGCTCTTCTATCATTGTATCCAGTAGTTCAAGATAGTTGACCAATATTGAATGATTCAACTTTTTCATTTCCACAATATGATCTAAAGATACATGAAAGAAAATGAAGTTGCTACAAATCTTGTTGATTCATTCACAAATACATGCCAATTTCAGAGTTTGGTGCATCATATTACATGCTTATGGGTAATCTGAACTTTCACAGATTTTCGAATTTAATGCAATATTTAAACAGCACAAAAAACTTACTGTCTGTGAAATTGAATGTATATATACACAAAAATTTACCAAACCTCATTACGCATAAATTTTTTTGATGAGATGGGATTGTCACTATTCATTTCCATAGTGACAATCCCATGAGTACACATGAAAAAATTACCAAATTGTTTTTCTTTTGAGTATAATCTCTTTATTCCTTGACTTTCTAGTGGTTGAATTATTTCATCATCAGTCTAAATTAAATTTGTGAATACAACAGATTCGTAAGAAATAATGTACAGCATGATTTGGACTCATGAGAAACCTTCATACCTTGTATTGATGACCGAACATTGTGTATTCACCAGTTACTGGAGCAGGAGGCTTTGGAACTAACTTCGCTTTAACATTGTCATTTGTATAGTGTTCGTAATAAAACGTAGGTGGGAGAGGAAAAGATAGTTGTGCATCTTCTCCAGTGCTTCCAGCACCTGCCATTTTTATTGATAAGGAAAACTAAACTTTTAAAGTTGAAGTAAAATGTATATACCTTATAGTCAGAAATTTTCGCGACAACTAATTTTCGCGATTTTCGCGATTTTTGGGCATTTTCGCGAAATTAAAATGCCGCGAAAAAAATTTAATTGACGAAATCGCGAAAATAAAAACCGCGAAATATTTCTTTTTTTCTTCATTTTTTAGACTCCACAGGGTAGCAGACGTAAAATTTTCGCAACAAAATAATTCTGGTGATACCCAGTTTGATAAAACCCGGGAAAATTAAGGAAGAAATGCACTTTTAAACACAATTTTAGAAGGCGGTTTGCCTGTTAACCTAAATGGCATTTTGTGTTATAAATCATCTTTTTTATGAAATTTCCTCTTTTTTTAAACTTTCCTGTCTAACTCTTACACCTATGAAACCTCTTCAGTTTTAATTCTTTTATCCCTAGTGACATTCCTAACCAGATACCAAAGGCCAGAAGAGGTCGGAGGACATGGGTCTAAAAGACAGTATGGGATTTCGTTTCGACATTTTCCTTAACGTCAATACCATTATTTAGGCAAACGCCGAGGCGAGTTTGAAAGGTTGTACTATCCTCGCTTGATCAAAAATAAAGGTTCTTCCGCTACCTTATTGATTATAACATTGACCTTTTATGAAAAAAAGCTTCCTTTTACAGATGTCATTATTAGAGTAGAAAAACGCACTTAAAAATCATATTTTGTTTTTCCTCCACTCTGTAACTCTATGAAATTCGCGAAAATTAAATGTCGCGAAAAAAATTCAAGGCAACGAATCGCGAAAATAAAAATCGCGAAATTGTCCCAAAATTTTTATCGCGAAATTAAAATGTCGCGAAAATTTCTGACTATAAGGTATATATATATATATACTGAAGATTTGTTCCAGTATAATTTTAAGTAATACTCCTGCAAAATATATTTATGCATGAAACACATGAATCTGTTTATGTATATTGGTGCCGAAAAAAAATACAGAAAATGATACGAATTTATATATATATATATATAATTTATATATATATAATTTATAAAATAAAATTCCGAAGGCTTCTTACAATACAGAGTTCATTATTTCCCAAATTTTCATTGTGTGAAAATTTACATATTATATATCAGTTATTTTCTGCACCCAACGCACCATAACCTTATCCTGTAAGTTGCTGTGCATTAGCCGAGCGCTCAACAGAAGACATATTTTACATAGACATTCATAATTATGTTTTTGAATGTATAGCTAGGATAAGAAATTGTAATGTATATAATATTTCCCTCGGTCTACGCCATACATTTATATGTATTATATATATTAAGTGATAATATTGCTAGCTAGCTAGCTAGATAGATATAGCTATAGCATAGCTAGCTATATCTAGCTAGCTCTAGGACATTTCGGGAGAATGGAGGAGGGTATAAAACACAATGTAACTCATACAGAAAGGGAATTAAATAAAAAAATCGATTTTTGAACTTCGTGTGTGTATATATTTTTATTAATTATGTTGGCATTGTTCTGACCCAACTACGGACACCGGCCCATCTTTGGACGCGGGACTGGCCCGTCTTTAGACAGGCCGGCCCGTCAAAAGACGGGTCGGTGCGTTCGCAATCGGGATGGCCCATCTATTGACGGGCCTGGCCCAACTTTGGACAAATGTATGCAAATACGTCTTAAGTTAGTACAGGCCCAACTATTGACAAAGGAATTTTATGCTTTTAAAAGCTGTGTCATCAGATGGGATAAACTTAACTGTACACAAAGGTCTCTTGCAATTTAGAAAATGTGTCATAAGATGGGACAGGCCTAACTATTGACAAACAATTCCCATGCCTTTAAAAGACTGTCAAAAGATGGGACAGCCCCAACTATTGACAAACAATTTCTATGCTTGTAAAAGACTGTGTCATAGGATGGGACAGGCCCAACTATTGACAAATGACACTTCCCGTAGTAAAAAAGGGACAGATCCAACTATTGACACTTTTTAGAAACAGCCACAACATGGGTCAGTTTGAAGACTCCCAGACTAAAGTTAAGCCTTGTAACATGGGAAACACACTGTTTCAAATTTAAAAAAAATTGAACACAGGTCTGGCCCAACTGTGGACAAATGCAGTGTCTATAGGAGAGGACAAAAGAAAACCAAAAATATATGGAGGAAAATAAATCATGAATTCTCTAAATATAATCTATTACAAATATAGCTAAAGTAATGAGCAACACAAATACAATGTCATAATTTTTTTCCCTAAAAATTGAACAAACACAGACATAAATTCACAAATATTAGTAGCACAGTCGGTAGAGCGTACGACTCATGTCCAAGTGGTTGTGGGTTTGATCCCCACATAATGCTGTTGTCCAGTTGGGCAAGAATTTCAAAAAAGATTTCTGTAGCTCAAATGGGAGCTTAAGGACTCTGCTCGAAACTGGTGATATATACTGATCACATAAAATATAAATTAACTTATAATATTTCTTTAAATCATAGTCATAGTCTTTCTGTTTCTTGAATATATAACAAAATATTTCAATCATGGATGCCCCAGCCAAACGATTCTCGCTCTCAAGTTACGTAATAGGTCAAGTTGCAATAATTCCAAAGATTATATTGAAAATTAAACATAGCAAAATAGCTTAAACAACAGCTTAGCTAGCTAGCTATAGCTACCTGTGAATATATATAATATGAAATTACACTGAGCTAAATGTTATATTTTGATATCTGAGTCATAATTATTTAGCTAGTCATTATGCACACAAACATCTCCAATCATTCAACAAGAAAGTCCCTAACTGCTTTTTAAAATGCATTCGCAGATATGGTCTTGCACCAAGAGTTGCCAAGTAGTGTTGTTTTTGCTACCCACAACAATCTTGAAATGCATAACTCGATTTAATCTCAGCCAGCCATATACAACAATACCTCGGCAAAAGTTGCAGGGTCTTAAAGTATGCAAACATCTTTTAACGCCGTGTCGCAAGTTGGTCCTGGCCCGTCAATTGACAGGGCAGCATGTCAAAAGATGGGCCACCGTGTCAAAAGATGGGCCACCGTGTCAAAAGATGGTCCGTCCCGTCTTAAGACGGGCCGTGTTCTAAGTTGGGTCAGAATAGCATGTTTGCAACCTGAAAGTTTACTGAGTTACTGAAACATCTCAGACTGACTGAATCGGCTAAGCATTTCGTGGTCCAGAAGTTTGAGCAATGTTTTTTGCATAACGGCGCGCGAAAGACGATAGTGAGCGAGTTTTGGTGCCCGGGCCTCTCCACTGCAATATTATCACGGAAATGTTCATGTAAGGTTCATTCCCTCCGACAAAAATCAAGGTCTGCGCGCCCGTTAGGCATTGTAGAGGTTCTCAGAAGAATCATAAAAAAGTTGGTGATGCATTTTAAAGGTGATCTTTTAAAAAATATTGTTTCTCTATAGACTTGCGTCGGTCAAGAAGCTGGCACAAAGGCAAACACTTACGCGATGAAGAATACAGCATGAGGACATGAAGGTATCCTGTTAGTTCAAAATCATTTTTCCATATTTGACCGTTTGCAATTAACTGCTGTTCACTGCAAACAAGGCTCTTTATCGTAAATGGGTTTAAGATAAATATTAACCGAAGGAACCGCAGGCGATCCTGCTGTAGCTATGGTTGTATCCTCGTTTGCCATGATGATAACAGTAATGCTGATATCGATACAGACTTGCGGCAAGGCCAATAAACAACGAAATTTACAGCCGACATTACGAAGTTTGAGCCTCGCAACGTACGCAACCTTTACGTTTTAAACACAACGTCAACCATTCGAGCCCATCCGCCGTTTTTTTCTGAAGTTATTATAAAAATATTGTTGCCAATGTGTATAGGAAGTTCCCAAAGCTTAACAACATTTTAGAGAATTTTTTCAGAAAAAATATATTCTATTCATATTTTCTATAAAAAAAATTCAAGAAAATTATTAGTTGTTATGAACTCGTATTTTAAAAAATAAAAAATAACGCGTAACTCGTGGGAGTTAAGAAAGCAACTCAACCTCGTTCCCAGGGCATTTTGCCTCTTTAAAAAAAAATTCTCAACGGCTCTTTCTGGAGAGCCACAAGACCCTGGGGACCAGGTTGGAAGCAAGTAACTGTCTCGGCAAAGAATGTTGTTTATAATATCAATTTTCTTAAATGATTCCAATATGGAATTTAAAAGTTGTTTTCGTGTAAAAGATGAATTGAAGAGTAACGTCAAATAGTACACTACCTGCTACACACGGTGATATCAACACTGCATCAAAATCTTGGCGCAAAAAGAAACATTTTTTTTCCTCTGATTATGTGCGGGTATGTTTTGGGAGTTTTCGGTTTTCCTCTTATTTAGTGCGGTAAGGGTCAAAATTTCCTCAAATAAATCGACTCATTTTCGACTTTTTATTGTTTCATTTTCTTCTATTTTATATAATATGAATAAATTACAAAAAAAATGAGTGGTCTTCCGCGACACAATCGTCATTTTGAATATTTTTGCATGCATTCTCCATACAACTTATGTAAAAATAGCCTTTTCGTACTTTACTTTTGTCGTTGTTGCAATACCACAGACATCAAAGGGTCGTTTTACCATATCAATATCGGATGAAATGGCGTTGTAAGAACTCTCCACTTAATCCTGGATTAAGTGGAGAGTTCCTACAACGCCATTTCATCCGATATTGATGTTTTTTTATTGGGTGTCCCTACTCTCCAGTGGAGGATTCGAAGAATCGTATGTAGAGAAAGGATGTTGTGTGGGTAAAGGGATGACCTAAGAAACAAGGGCTTCATCAGACGCACAGGCCTTGTTTCTTATGCCGTTTTCTGCTGGGGTAGTGAAATTGATCCATCAAAACAACCCGACCTGGCGTAAGCGGTCGGTCATTATTAAGGGTCTGTTTATAACGAAAGGGTTACCTCTATATAATTTTTTCTCGATTTGTTTGTTGGCCATGCTTAACAGATTTGGTAAGTGATCGATAACAAACCACGTGCGATTATTAGCGAGGTGTGAAAAAGGAATGGGAAAAAATGTCACGTGATTTTAGGGGTAAATATAATTGGTAGGTGAAAGGCACCTGTAATGGTGAGATTTTAATTGGTTGAGAGCACCACTGCGCCTCGGGTAAGTGACGCAATGTACAGTTTGTGAGTACCGAATGTAAAACAAGGCAGAGGGGCAGTGCTGGAGACGTGGAACACGCGCGCCTAGGGGTAATCTGGATGAATAGAAAACTAGACTAACGGCCGAGCTAGCGTATATGTACAGTGTAAACACTCGATAAAATGTGCACAAGGGTAGAGTCTTTACTATAAAGGGGTAAAGGGAATGGTGAAGGTACTCATACACCATTCCCTCTCGTGTATACGGACTCTCGAAACGCGGGTACACCGCAGAGCTGGCTGTATTTGCTGGAGTGAAAATAAATTTTGGGGGGGGGGAAACGCACATGGGGTTGTTGAACTACGCGGCGAGTAGGGTCTGTTCAGG
The DNA here is from genome assembly GCA_030067915.1 of Hydractinia echinata. Classification (NCBI taxonomy): domain Eukaryota; kingdom Metazoa; phylum Cnidaria; class Hydrozoa; order Anthoathecata; family Hydractiniidae; genus Hydractinia; species Hydractinia echinata. Next base: position 377,549 of record JASGCC010000238.1, on the reverse strand, counting down.
GCCAAATGCGCAAGAAAGGGCCGAGCGAACTGAAATTAAAATAGTCAAAGGAGCAATTCTAAAACCGAAAATACGACTGAAAACACAAGGAGTTGATAACAAAAATTGATGAAATAACAAAAGTTGTATAGACAGTCTTGTTATATAATACAAGGTATAATATGTATTACGCATAACATGTTAATTCGTTACAAATAGAATAATATCCATTTTATTTGATCCGTACCACGTGGTAGTGGTGATTGTTTGTGATACATCCTATATAGTAAGTACAAAAAGTAACCAGCTGGCTAGCTATTCCATTTATTGTGTTGTTATAAAATGTCTTGTTACTTAAATGAAAAAGAAACCCAGACAACACAAAGCTCTTTTGAATTTGACACAAAGCTTTTTCAAATTTGTTGAAAGTGAAACTGTATAAACACTTTCATGTTCACACTTGCTAGCACAGCAATAGAAAGCAATTGTGTATCTTACTCTAAGATCAATGGAATTAAAAGTAAACAGATGTACCTGAAAGCGTAGTCATTGAGTTAATGCTATGATTTTTGTTAAGACAACAAAGCCTGTTTTTCTGCCAAACTGCTTTTCTTCTGCAATCACAGGCGGCACAGAGAATAAATGTTTTCCAGTAATGTTTCTTCTTAGCAACATTGAAACTTCATTCTGCAATCATATATTCAAAACTTCCACTTACTTGCTGCAAGTCAATACAAAGCGATTCCTTACCCTTCTTTCAGTAGACTTGTTGAATTGGAAGCAAACTTCAGAATTGCAGCTTACCGAAGTTGGCCAAACCTATCAAACAGACCGGCTACCGCGAGGCAATAACAATAGGAAGAGTAAATTATTCCTACTTACCGCAAATTTCGACGACTTTGGCGAGATTCTTCCTGACGTCACAAATTTTTTTGTTTTAAGAGAGTCCAAAAGTCCACACTTCGGCGAGATTCTTCTTGACGTCATAATTCTTTTGTTTTAAGAGGGTCCAAAAGTCCACACTTCGGCGGCTGCCGAAGTCGACTTTACGGCAGAAAACAAAGGAATCGAGAGCAACAAAATCAGTAAAATGCGGCAAAATGTAGTTCGACTACCGTAAAAACCATAGTACTTTGGCAAAGCACATTGAAGGAGAGTTGAGCCTCGGCAAACAATCCTGAGTGGAGATAAATTATTAACTCGGATCCTGGGCGCAACCTTATTAAACGCTTATAATAAAATTATGCGTTGCTTTAAACCAATTACTAGTTTTAGATACACATGATTTTCTCATTGGCAATTTCTACTTAGGCGAGTGCCGAAGTGGCCGAAGTCTAAATCCGCCCCTGATCCACGATGTGTTGGCGACTGGGTGGAGAAATCTAATCGTGTTTTTCATCTACCATACATCACAAACATCTCACCCAACATTTTCTGATAATGGCCATAAACCGGTTTGTTTATGCAGACATCCATAGGTTGGGCATTGACATTTTTTGGAAGTAATGTTTTGAGCACATTTTCTTAAACTGGTCTGTAAGTGAGTTTATGCTCCCCACCATTACTTATAGCATGGCCTTCAAAATAATTACTGAGAACCAAAATAAACGAGTTTAATTGAATTTCCAATTATTCCTTGTTAATGCTGTGAATTATTTTGCTTTTCTTAAAGAGATCAAGGTGTTGAGTGAAGTACAGTTGTTCCACAGTTCTTTAGACGCCCGGCTTTGTTGTTCTAATAAATAATAACAGGACGCGCATGCGAAGATCAAAAGCTTTTTAAGACTGGACGCAAAATGCTGCGGTTACGGTGGCTCCATATCTGCCACATATTCATAGGAGTTGATTTAGAATTTTAGTGCGCACTAAAACACTTTCTAGTGCGCGCTAGTCAATTGTTTAGTGCGCACTAGTAACTTCATTAGTGCGCACTAGAAAATAGTACTAGTGTGCACTAGATAATAACCTAGTGCGCACTAGCAAACGGCTTTGATGCGCACCAGCAAACATGGTAGTGCGTACTAAGGTTATTAATTAATAGAAGCAAAGAAGATATAGTCGTCATATCCCGCAATATATTCGTTTAAAACTTATCACACTTGTTCTGAAATAATCTTTTAATTAAAATTCATAAGTTTTAGTATCATAACAAACGCCGTGGAAATTTAAAGAGCGGCATGGCACACGTTTCTGTGGATGATGTAAGGTTGAAGAAGCCTTTGTCGGATGTTACGATAGCCTCGATTTTGTGAACCGCTGGCAGACATTGACCTCGAAAGATGAAATTCTAGATGAAATAAAAGAACAGTCGATCCTTACCTGAACTAAATAAACCTATAGCTAGATCTACCATTATGACTTCGAAGAGAACTAGGAAAACAAAGGGAAAATGTATAAACACCATACTTTATGATAACGCAATTTAGTGCGCACTAGTCTTATCCTAGTACGCACTAAACGATTTTTTAGTGCGCACTGAAGATATAAGTTGATGCGCACTGAACATGATTTTACTGCGCAGTAAGCATATTGCTAGTGCGCACTAGTCATAATTTAAGTGCGCACTAAAGGTGCAGTCTTGTGCGCACTGGCAGGATGTCTAGTGCGCACTAGAAATATTTTTCGTGCGCACTACTAGGCTGTATCTGGGATAAAAACTAGTGCGCACTAGCGTGGAGTCTAGTGCGCAGTAACAACTTAACTAGTTCGCACTAAAATGGTGTTAGTGCGCAGTAAATTTATATTTACTAATTGTACTACAAACTCTAGTGCGCACTAGATCATTTTTAGTGCGCACTAGTACTGTCTTCTAGTGCGCAGTAGCAAAGTCGCTAGTGCGCACTGGAAAATGTTTTAGTGCGCACTAAAATCCTAAGTCAGCTGCTTTGAAAATATGGCAGATATGAGCCACCGTATGCGGTGTATGTAGTAGTATTTATTTCGTGTGAGATAACTGTCATTCTCGTCCCCAGAGCTCTTTGAGATTAAACCTCGAAAGTAGTTTCGAGTTTATCTCAAAGAGCTCTGGGGTCGAGAATGAGATAACTGTATATTTTGCATTAAGTAAAGCAAAATGCTGCCTTTCTTCATCAAGTTGTAGTTTTTGAATGCGTTGTTGGAAATCTGCAAAACATTTATACATACGTGGTGGTGGTAAAGGTGACAATTGCTGAAGCACTAAACATTCTTCACGTTTCTCAATGGCCAAGGTTATGCGTGCTGCAGGCTTTGGTGTTTTAATACTTTTTAGGGGAAGATTGATAGTTGGTATTGCACCTTCCTTTAATTATTTTCGTGTTGGATCTATTTGGAAAAGAATAAATTAGCAATTAATTATATATATACAAGTTAATTCAACCTCAAGCTTTAGGGAAGAAGAATCATGCCAGATAACATATAGAATTAGTTTTGAGTTTTTTAGACATGTACCCTTTGTTTCAGTTCTAGCTAGCTAGAACTAGAAAGACAGGAAGGCAGCTTCTTGTCACTCCAGAAGATACATTTGAAAGCTAACAATAATGATTACAGATAAGGATACTCGCTACTTACATATCCAGAACTGGTCTTCTCTGAAGTGTCTTTCACATATATAAACTTTATTAGAAACAGAACAACCATAAATTGAGCAATTTGCGCCAGGCATGTTGTAAATATACTCAAAATACTACACAAGAACTTCAACCGATGGGAGTAGCCCACTAATAATCAGCCATTTTGAAGTTCTTGTGTACTTTCGGAGGTCTGGGCGCCAGCTAAATAATTAGCTAAAGGCTAAACAATATGGTTGTTTATTTGTAGCAAAATTCAACGGTTCAATATTCAACGAATTATTTGGGTATGCAACGAACTATTTGGCTATTCAACAATATATTCAACGAAAAATATAGTTGTTTATTTGTAGCAAAATCCAACGACTCAATATTCAACGAAATTATTTCGGTACTCAACGACTTATTTAGGTGTTCAACGATATATTCAATGAAACTACTATTTTGGTATTCAACGACTTCAGTATTCAACGATTTATTTGGGCATTCAACGAACTTTGTTCACCGCAAATTTCAATGTTCAATGACTAATTTGCCGAATGCTAACTTTATTTATTTATTTATTTATTTATTTATTGTATCTATTCAATTTAATTTGGCGCGTATTTCAGGCGTGTGTTCTTTCTCAGAGAAATAGCTCTGTGTTTCTCTATTTGGTTTGTGGTCCATGTTTAGAACTGCCAAACACGTACACCTGCTACAGTGAACTGTCTGAAGAATTTACGAACATATTGGGCAGTCATAAAGCAGTTTTTTCTTTTGAAATTGTTTAACCTGTTTTGTTTATTTACATTTTCATAGTTACTTTTAAAACTTTTGATCTTTTACTGACATACTGAGTAACCTTAGATACATTTACTCCTTGTCAATGTTGCAAGTCTTGAATTTTGTGAAGTTTTTATAGACATTAAGTACCCTCCAGCCACTGTATATTCTTTTGTTTGATTGTTTGTTTATTTGTTTTATGTTCATATTTTACTTTTTATTAGAGATGTTGTAGATATCGTTTTTTATGAAAATATTTTTTTAAAAGCAAACTGCTCTGATTCATTCTTACTCCTTCGTTGCCCCTTGGTGTAAAATACTTATTCTGAACCTAATTAATTAAATCTTTAATTTCGCTGTAATCAGTTATCGCAAAAGGACTTGCCAACTTCCCGAAAAGTAGTTCTTGGTGGTAGCTTGGAAGCGATCTCTTATTTGCCGGGTTTTTTTGCCGGGTTTTTTTCTAGCGCCCAGGGGTAAAAAGGATGACCTGGGAAGACGCGGTTGCTCACTTATTTGAAATTAATAATCTCGTTTAGTATTACTGTTAAATCCCGTAAACAAGTCGTTGAATATCAAAATAATTTCGTTGCATATACCGTTGAATAGCCAAATAAGTCGTTGAATACCGAAATAATTTCGTTGAATAGCCAAATAAGTCGTTGAATACCGAAATAATCTCGTTGAATAACCAAATAGTTTGTTGCATACCCAAATAATTCGTTGAATATTGAACCGTTGAATTTTGCTACAAATAAACAACCATAAAACAATGGGCCATCGCCGGCCTCCAGACTATCTTTTTTTCTTATGACTATGCTTTCTTGGATCGGAAATTCCGGTTTTCCGTAGCTACCATCCGAAATATAACCACTAAACATGGCGTCCATAGGACTGAGGAACTTTTACAGATTTGTTCGTAATGCATGGGATAAGGAGCCTATTATTGTTGTATCCGTATTATTTGGAGCAGTAGGCATGTATTTTTTTGTATTGCTTTCTATCTTGTTATTTATTTGGTTCTTGTAGGAGATAACTTTCATAAATTTAAGACTTTTTTTTCTATCTATACAAATGATGGTGGGGGAGAGTGCTCCCTAGCTATAAGTGGTAAATGTGTGCCAATGTTTGAAGGTCCTACAAGCTGATTAATTGCAATATTTGCATAGCAGTGTTCATGCTGTAAAAATATATATATATATAACTTTTGCAGTTTTTCGGCAACATGTTGCAGGAATCCAAGGGGCCTTCAAAGAAATTTCAACGAGGGTGCCGACTCGCCGGAAACGCCGCAAAAACCACGGGCTGTCAGACGACTTCCGGCGTTTTAAAAAAAACTTAAAATTTCGCCCAGAGAAACCCGAATCAACCCGAAACAACATTTTTTTAAACATTTATTACCATGATGTATAATTTATTCTTTTAATGTCGAGCAGTGGTAGTGGATGTTAGACTTAAATCTCTGGTTATGACGGAGGGTTAGTAAACGAAATAAAAACGCATATATTTATATTGACATAAATGTCTGTCTTCTGTGTATTAACGAAGTCCGTAGATACTTTACAGTACAGCTACCGCGCCATTATAGCGCATTTGCATATCGGCACATAACGGCATGGTTAAGGTACCCAATACCAAACATAAACATAATGGTAGACTTATAGTCATATACTCAACAGTGCAAGTTCTGAAAAAACTGTTTTTTGTATCATTTATTCGATATGTAGCTGTATATAATAAAATCCCACAAATAATAAACTGAGAGTAAAACGACAAAATAGCACCTTCCTTCTTCGCGACAAAATTTAAATGAGAACAATGAGCCTCATGTGCATTGCATTTTGGACGCAATTCGGGTGGTTTCGGATGGGCCCAGGCTTTTCCGGGCGGTTACAGACGAAAACCTTGAAAAAAAAACCGAAAAAACGCCCGCTGCCGCCCTGACATATACAGCGTTTTCGGCAAGTCGGCACCCTCGTAAATTTCAGGCCCTATATTTAGAGGAGCCTTCCATACATATTCACATGTTGCCATGCATAACGTCTTTGAAAGTGGGATCCAATGTGTTCACAGATTGTGGCAAATTAATACACAGTGGACTTTCTCGCAAGTAGAGGACATTTTTTGCTTCTCTCTCCATTTTTTGCTTTTCTCTCCATTTTGCTGCCATTTTTTAAATTTATATATTTATAAAATACTGCCAGGCTGCCAGGCTGCCAGTCTGCTCTCACCGTCTATGCTTTATAAGAAGCAAGACACTAACAGTTTATTTATTTATCATGAATATTTACACAGGATGTACACTTCAGTAGTAAATTACTGTATTATTGCGTGTCCTGAACTGTTGACTGAGAGTCTTGTTTTCATTATTTTTGCTGCACAAGAAAATGCAGGCTTCTCATTTTGAGGTACGCGATCGCGTTCCTACGCCCTATCGCGTACCTGAATTACGTAAGGTATATACAGGAAAAACCGCGTACCTCCGTTGACAGATTACTTTTAGATCTGAGAATTATTGAATAATCCTGGTCCTTTTAATCCACAGGCAAGCCTATTCATAGCCAACCTGACTATCCTAGCTAATTCGACTCCTGACTTAGTTAAAAGAACTACGTAGACATAAATCTCTTTTGCCTGGCCCCTTCGTCGTTGGTAACCAGGTCTTACACAAGAAATCCAGCCATGCGGTTCTTAACTAATGTGGAGGTGAACGCCGACGGAGCACGGATAAAGCAAGACTGCAAAACTGCACTTACAGGCGGAACAGACATTTTGACTTAATTGTAGATAATTTTTTCATTTGACAAAACAATTGGAAACCGTTTGTTAAAATGACAGTATAGTCATGCATACTATTTCGGACAAGTAGAAAAGGAAGTTAAGATTGAGAGAGTCGCTATACGTAGACGCTCAATCATCGTGTTTGGGGTTCACGATTCAAAACGTCCCCCACTTTTCTACTGCAAAATGAATGCACAACAAAGATTAACCTGGAGCCCGTATCGTACGTGTAACATCCTTTGCACGTGCGTTGTTAAACAAATAAATAGCAAATTAGGTACGCTACGCAATCGCGTAATGTGGTCAACTGGCGTACGTGGTTGATCACATAAGCACATATTTACAAAATGAGAAGCCTGAAATGTAAACAAAAAACATAGCAGCCTTTTAGCAAGCATGATGAAGAGAAATTTCAATTGTTTCAGTTACCACATTACAGTGATTGATTGCCTCTTACCCTATATATAAGAAAAGTTCCTTGTTATAAAAACCCCTCAAACTTTCACTTTAAAAGCCAGCATTCATTTTAAAAATTAAAACAAAAAAAAGTCAGAAGAGCACAGAATTTGTGTCAACATTACTTTGTCGTTCAACAAGACCTGTATGTGCCAAACATGCTATTGCTGCTGACAGGCATAATTTAACATAATTATATTACAAGTGATATTGTTCTGACCCAACTACGGACACCGGCCCAACTTTGGACGCGGGACTGGCCCGTCTTTAGACAGGACGGCCCGTCAAAAGACGGGTTGATGCGTTCGCAGTTGGGATGGCCCATCTATTGACGGGCCTGGCCCAACTTTGGACAAATGTATGCAAATTCGTCTTAAGTTGGTCCAGGCCCAACTATTGACAAAGGAATCTCTTGCTTTTAAAAACCGTGTCATTGGATGGGACAAACTCAACTGTACACAAGACTCTTGCAATTTTAGGAAATGTGTCATAAGATGAGACAGGCCTAACTATTGACAAACAATTCCCATGCTTTTAAAAGACTGTGTCATAAGATTGGACAGACCCAACTATTGACAAAGGACACTTGTGCTTTCAAAAATCTTACCAAAAAAGGGACAGGCCTAACTATTGACACTTTTTAGAAACAGTTACAACATGGGTCAGTCTAAAGGCTCACAGACTAAAGTTAAACCCTGTAACATAGGCAACACACTGTTTCGAATTTTGAAAAATTGTAGACAGGCATGGCCCAACTGTGGACAAATGCAGTGTCTATAGGAGAGGACCAAAGAGAACAAAAAATGTATGGAAAAGAATAAATCATGAATTCTCTAAATATAATCTATTACAAATATAGCTAAAGTAATGAGCAATACAAATACCATGTCATAAATTCTGCTCTTCTTAAAAAATGAACAAACACAGACATAAAATGACAAATAAATTTGATAAATGGGGATTAGTAGCACCAGTCAGTAGAACGTTCGACTCATGTAAGTGGTTGTGGGCTTGATCCCCACATAAGGCTGTCGTCCAGTTGGGCAAGAATTTCAAAAAAGGTTTCTGTATAGCTCAAATGGGAGCTTTAAAGACTCCGCTCGAAACTGGTGAGACTGATCACATAAAATATAAATTAACAAATAATATTTCTTTAAATCATAGTCTCTGTTTCTTGAATGTATAACAAAATATTTCAATCGTGGCTGCCCCAGCCAAAACGATTCTGCCTCTCAAGTTATGTAATAGGTCAGGTTGCAATAATTCCATCGAAGATTATCTTGAAAAGTCAACTTAAATAGCTTTAACAATAGCTTATAGCTAGCTATACGTGTATTATATAAACAAGACATTACACTGAACTGAATGTTATATCTTGATATCTGAGTCATAATTATTTAGCTAGTCATTATGCACACAACAATCCAGGTAAAAACATCTCCAATCATTCAACAAGGAAGTCTCTAACTGCTTTAAAAAATGCATTCGCTGATCTGGTCTTGCACCAAGAGTTGCCAAGGAGTGTTGTTTTTGCTACCCACAACAATCTTGAAATGCATAACTCGATTTAATCTCAGCTAACTATATACAACAATACGCCAGAAAAAGTTGCAGCAGTTCAGTGTTTTCACTTTATTGAAGTTAGTTTACGTTAAATACAAGGTCTTGATGTATGCAAACATCTTTTAACGCCATGTCGCAAGTTGGTCCTGGCCCGTCAATTGACAGTACAGCATGTCAAAAGATGGGCCACCGTGTCAAAAGATGGGCCACCGTGTCTAAAGATGGTCCGTCCCGTCTTAAGACGGGCCGTGTTCTAAGTTGGGTCAGAATAATATCGCCAACAAATTTTGATAAAGTTTTTAAGAGTTCTCAAAAAGGCTTCCTGTGATATAATTTGCTCAATAAACTTATATATATAGTCAATAAAGTCACAGGATAGGGGAGTTAAGGACAAATTTAGGTTAACATTAAATTTTGTGCTGCAGAGAGGCCAAGTTCTAATATGAATCTAATCCCCCCTCTCACTACTAAAAAGAACCTCCCACTCTGTGAGGTCCAATCTTTGGGGAAGAGAGGGAAATTTTGAAATATTTAGCCTGAAAATAATGTGTTTTCCACTGAAGAAAACACCAACTTTAAATTAGACTTAACAGTCCTTTAAAAAGGTTAAAATGTGACCAAATCTCCTCTTTAACCCCTCTATTTTTTTTCAGGTACACTGATAATAGTTTTACTATTACGTACAGAGATTTTACATTTGTTATGGTGATATAAACTGTTAGTTCTATTCTTCATGTTAGCAATGCGCCTCTGTTCAAGAGCTTTATTTCAATTCCTTTTTAATCATTTATCCTGAAAGTAATACTTTCCTCAACATATTTCTTCTTCAGAAACTGATAGACTTGAGAAAACCGAAGAAAGTGAAAAAAAGTTGATCCTCTGAAATCTTCTATTTTTCTTCAAAATTCTTTATTTTTACAAAAAAATCCTTTAAATTCAGTGCAAAATCTCCTTTAAAATTCTCTTTTTCTTGGAAAAAATTTTTGTAGCCACCAGGTTAAAGATTCTTCTTCCATTTAGAAGCATTACATAGAATTTGCAGTGCTTTATTATTTAGGAAGTTTTTTGTACTGTCAAGTGATCAGAGCGACTTGGACAACATATAATTTCAATAACGTGAACCACCTTTCAGGATGTGAACGATTGATTAATTTTTTATTCATTGTTATGTTCGATTCCTGAAACCTTTTTGCATTCTAAACAATAAAAGGAGGTATGTAAAAAATCTTGATGACATCAGCTATCAATTGTTTTCCTTACTGTAGGCATGACTAGCATGTTGGCAAGTCCATACACATACAAACAAGCTGATGAGATGGATAATTGGCCAACTATGTATAATTTCTGTAAGTAATATTTTGCATCTTAGGATTTCTGTCCAATGCACTAAGCTGTATTTACTTTACAGTTTGTGTAGATGTTGAATTGTCTTTAAAAACTAAAAAATTTATAATTCATATTGTGTAGTCGGAGCTCGTGTTATCAGTTTAATCTCTTTTCAAGTTTCCCCTTATCCTTTTACTGAATCTTCCTACTTCAGCCTCCATAGAACGAATGAATTCACTTATTTGGGAAATTTACTTACCTAATGTACAAGTTTATATCTTTATAAGAAACACGACTGAGGCTGAGGTTATAGGTTCTTACAACTGCCAGCGTGTAAAATAAAATTAAAAAAAGGTAATTGATAAATTGATAGAATTTCTACTAAAAAGCTTTATAAAAGTAAATTAGTGTGGCTAAAATTTTAAGTTAATAAACATCCAGGCCCAAAAGTATGTTTCTTGTATAACAAAAATGTGTATAACGAGAAATCTTCTACAATTCCCATTTTAAATATACTGAATGCGCTCTCCTTGTCCTCGAAAATCACGTGGTCATCATGAATCATTTGACAAAAAAGCTCTTGAGCTTTCTGCGCTGTAGTGGAAGATGCCTTAGGCCTGATTTTGTTCGGCATAAGCATACCCCACCCTGATTTCAAATTTTTACTTGCTGATTAAAAGGGACAAAATGTTGAGAAAAAATTGTGTTATTTAATGAGAGGCAATAGTTTTTGTCTAAATGATCAGGATTTATATTACTGAATTTTCTCCAATAAACGCCCCCTCTCTTTTAAACGCCCCTCTAATAAACGCCGCCTCTAAATGTAAAACTATAACATAAACGCTCTTCTCTATTAAACGCCCCCCCCCCCCCCAAGTGTGATAAAAGGAGGGGGGCGTTTATTGGAAAACCCCTTTGAGTCAACTCATTCGGACGTTGAAGATGTCAATATTAATAAGAATTTGATTGACTTTATTGAAGAAGAAGAAGAAGAAGAGTACCTTGTAAGTATTGAGGATATATAAAAAATATCTCAGATATCAAAAAAATGTTTTTTTTGTAAATAAACGCCCTATATTATTAACTCTCCTGTGTAATAAACGCCCTCCTAAAATTCTTAACAATTTTAAACGTTTGTTGAAGAAAATACGTTATGCGCCTAACCAAGTTAAATTTGTTAACCAGTTAATTAGTTTTATGAAAGCATATATACTTGAAAAGTATCGAATAAATAGGTGCAAAATGTATTAAAAATTGAGCGGGTAGGACAATTGAGCGTATAAAAAAATGGAAACATAAATATTTTTTGAAGACTTTATGGTTGAGGTGTTGCGGTGTTAAATGGCACGTCAATGTGGTGCACATTGTCCTTGATTCTTTTTGTAGAATTCTAGCATTATGGTATGCTGCATTTCGATTTGATTGCAGGCAAATTGACCGGATGTTTTAAATAACTTAAAACTTTAGGGGTGGGGGAAAAATACAAACGAGAAGGAAAGGGGATTCAGTACTCCAGAGTAACTGACATTAAAATGTCAGACTCGTGACATGAAGTAATAAAGGTGTGATGTAATTAAGCCATTGTTTTACTTCTGTTATAGATAACCTGCCTATAGAAACTTCTCGCGTGTATGAAAAAATGTCTGTCCATCCTTCCGAACAGCCGACGTGGAAAGTTGAGTAAACATTGGATAGTGCCAAATGGTTGCTTTAAATTTGTATCATATATAGTTATTAAGAACAAACAAACGTTTGAAATATAACATTGTAATTTGTGTACCTCACAAAAGATATTTTTTGTTTACAGACTTGTCATTGTCATTCGCAAAATTTGGATTTTTTCTCTTTTTTCAAAAACGATTTACAGTTTTTTTTCCTTCTGGTTTACTTATAACTACATATCATTTATATGTGGATTCCCACTTCAGCAGTCTTCATTTTATTTCTCTTACATAGAAGCACTTAAGAAACTGAATAAATTGAGGAATAAAATTATCAGCCCCATTCCCATGTTTTCCTAGATCCCAGTTAAAAAGTTTTTTTTTAATTTCAGTGAATTAATAGATTAATACAAGGTACCTTACCTCTTACAAATTTCGCGCACGTTATTTTCAAGAATAAAAAGCTACAGTGTCCAAGAAAAGGGACAAAAATTACTGCAGAGTTATTTGACTGGAAATTTGCTTCTTTTTTTTTAGGTTAGAATTGTCGCACACGGTCTGTATTTGTGGAAGTCTCATGTTTTAACATATATTATAGTAAAGTAGATATATCCGAATTACTTTGCGCGGAAATTTGATCAGTGTTTTAACTACTAAGCTTTTGCGCAAAAAAAAGTTAAATAAAGAACAACTTTTATTTTTTTGATACGCTTTACGCATTGACTTGTTTCCAGTTCCCATTCCAAAAGAATTAATCGAATTACATCATCACTGTTCAGTGATACTATTACTTCTAAATAATCGTTGAATTTTTACACGTATTCTTGACAATCTAAAATAATTTATAAACGGATCCAACACTGGATTGATGAAGTAAATCAGAAGACAAACATTCTCGACATAATTTGTGACGAACACTGTTTTTCTGATGAAGATGTTATAAAAGTAGCAAATCACGGCTGGTAGAAAACACACACAAAATGTTGCTAAAACCTTAATCCCCACTTTTGAAGCTTTTCGTTTGCAGCTCATCTCTTTCCTCTCTTTCATGTTTCCTTGGCTTAACCTGCCACTTAGTCTGTTGAGTTCGTTGTATATCTGTCGGTGCATAACAAACAGTGCTACCATAACACAAATGGTTCCTAATGCTGCAAAGAACTGGTAAATATACCATTCTTTAGCTATTGTTATAAAGCACACTACAGACATTAACGATGTGACAATCCATGGTATCATATTTATAATCAGAGCTCTTTTAATGGTAAACTTCTCTATGTAGAGAAATGGATAAAGCAGAGAAAAATAAAGATCTGCAAGGAAAAAGGCTATCGTGAATACAGCTATACCTGCCAGAAGGTGTCCAGATATGGTCATAAAGTTATACAACTTGCAATAAATAGTAAAAGTCAAAGTTAACATATAAAAACAGCACCAAGGCAATATAAACAACGCTCCTGTTAGCATGTCGGTAATTGCTAACACAATGTAAAATACATCAGAGATAGATGATATGCTCGAATACTTCCACATGCAAATTAAATACACTCCATTGAGAGCACAGCTTCATATACCTAGGATACAGCCAACAGTAAAGACAATCGAGTAAAAGTATATGTTATTTTCTACTGGCACTGCAAGCATGGGACAAACTATTGAAGTATCGTTGCTCATTTTATCCTTTTTCGAAATTTTTTTTATTTTTTTTTGGTGTGTAAAGATCTTACGATAGATTGTGTTTAGCAATTTAGCAGGTGGAAGCCTTTTATCAATATTTTAAGATGGTTTTGTTGAAAACAATGTCTTATCAATATGATAAATTATTTCTTTTTATATATGTATATATATTCCTTTCAAATCAAATGTTGCGTTAAAAATAGAATGATGGAATGCATTTTAACATAAATTCAACATTCCGCAATCAGCTGATTCAGAAATGTATTGGAAAGCAGACGCCGGATTTCGAATTACAACATGTACTGTTTTTGCTCAATATTTTATTTTATCATTCTATCGATTTTTCAATCCCACTTTTGCATGCATCAACCAAACGATCAAGCTTATCCAATCAGATCAAATAATTTCGATAGGATACGCATACACCGCGTTCCTAGGGCTTGTTTTTTTTGTATTGGGACAGAGCCCGGAGCCGCGGTATGGCTTCTTTTTACCATATGAATTTTGCGTAGACTAATTTTTCGCCAATGAATATTACGTGGATTTTTCAAGAAATTAATTTTTGTGAGTCATAAACGATAATAGCGTTCGACAAAAATTGCAGAAAGTGACAAATATCTGTATATATGGTAACGTGATAATAAGATTTATACAGAAAGGAATATTGGTTAATAGATTATACCTGTTTTAAAAATTTTCACAAATATCTCAAATGATGGAATTTTTTCGTAGAAATTCAGCGGAGAATTATTTTCGCGAATGAGGTTCATCATCATTGAATGAGGTTCATCATCATTGAATGAGGTTCATCATCATTGAATGAGGTTCATCATCATTGAATGAGGTTCATCATCATTGAATGAGGTTCATCATCATTGAATACATACTTAATTTCGCTACATAATAAGTCAGTACAACCTCGTTCCTAGGACTTTTTGTCTCTTATAGGCGCTGCGCTTATTGATAGGTTTGCAAAAAGAAACAACTGATCCTGGGATCGAGGTTGAAGTGAGTAAATATCCGCACAGTGCTTTCACTACTAAAGTGTTCCGCAATAGTTATTTGCGCAATTTTATAAACCATTTCTTAAATCAGCTCCGATTACTTAAAAATTGAACAAAGAATGTAAAGAAAAAAAGGTGAGATGCTTCTCTTGGGATGCAAAAATTAAGCAGGAGAAACTTGTTGTTGTTCGTTCCTTTGTTTATATCTGTTTATTTGTTTGTTTGTTACGACAGTTATTTAAATATCGTTTGTGTCTGTTGTAACATTCCTTCTAAGCAGACGTCGTATTCTAGATCTGATTCTTTTCAATCTGAAGTAGTAAATAAATGGATCCAACAATGGATTGAAACAAAATATTAAGTATGAAAGCTGATCCATGTAATAAATATAAGCTTTTTCTTTTTCTATTGCTTTCAAAGTAAAAGTAACTACGATCGGGAAATAACAGATCAGAAAAGTCATTAAAATCCCTAATCCCATTCTCATTGCTTTTTTTCTGTACTTGATATTCTCTGTTTGAGTTATACTATGCTCTTTTTTGTTCGTATACAGCTTCTGTAGTTCCTTATAAATTTGTAGCTGCATAACAAACATTAAGACGATCAATATACCAAGGAGTGCACCCATGAGGATTTGACAAAATTCAAATGCGGATGTGTTTACATTCTTTGTTATGCTTGGTGCCAGTATCAACAGCATTAAAGTTGATGCGCTGATAACAACAGCTCGCTTACGTGTAAACCTTTCTTCGTAGAAAAACGGATGAAGAACAGATACATACAAGTCTATTGTAATAAAAGTGATGATGAATCCTGACATTGCACCAAAAGTGTACCCAGTGATGGAAACGAAGTTGATCAACTTGCACCTATCTTTCCCCAGTACAGCATAGGTATGAAGAACCATCAAAGGCAACGTAAATAATGTCGCAGTTAGTAGATCACTAACAGATAACATAATGTACAGTGTATCTGAAACAGATAGTTTGGTTGAATATTTATACATTGATATTAAATATACTGCATTGAGTATGATTGTTAGAATGACGATGAATGCAGCGGTAGTAGCAATGGTAAAATGAGAATGATCATCAGGGAGTGTTGTATGGTGAAATAAACCGCAATCTATTTTCAAGATAACCATTTTTGTTTTCTTTTGTTATTTATGATACTTAAAAGAAAGAAATTGGAAGTGTTTTATTAAGTCGCGAAGCTTGCTAAATTTAGGGCGTAGTACTTATTTTCACAAAATTCAGTTATGCGTCGAAGCTATGTATCATTTTTTTTTAATTACAGTTGAACTCATTTAAATCGACCTCCCATAAATCGACAAATCATGTAAATCGACCAAATCGTGAGACCCCCTGAAGAGTCGAATTACATGAGTTCAACTGTATATTTCCGATTTCAGTTTCTCACAAAATATATTTTCTTCTAAAATTCGTATCTTCTTCATCATACTCAGGCTTCAAATGTTTTTTATAATTTTAAATTTATTAGATTAAGTATAATAAAAAGAGTTGTTAGGTTGTTTCTTTCACCTGCCAATCTTTGATTTTTTAATTCTAGAATGTTTATGCCTCGTATGTAAATTCAGTTGTTTTATTTATTTCAAACTTAATTGGCTGAGGGGACAGGTGTAAATAAAATTTTATGGAGTATGTGTAACGACTGTTGGAGGAAGATAAGAGAATTAAATCTTACTCCCTGTTTCTTTAATTTGAACGCAACTTCTGGCTGAAAAATCTGCTAAAATAAGTATGTGTGTGTTATACGTAATAATTTTGAACAGTCATAAAAGTTGAAATAACATGCCGTGAAATAAACACCCTTTAAGTTTATTTTGAGTTTCTAATAATTTCCCCCTTTTTTGAACGTACAAAACATGTTATTCCTGGAATCTGTGTTTAGTACCCACTTGGGGTCGCAAGTGGCGTAAGTTTTAACGCCATACTTTCCTAAAGCGTAGCGGCTGTATTTTCGAAAACCTAAAAATATTCTTGATGCCACCAAGAATTTGTGATGCAGATGAGCAGTATGAAACTTTGTAGAAGCCCATGTTACTGTCTTTTATATATCTTTTCTCTCTTGTTTTATCTAAAAATATTCAACATGGCCGCGCTCAACAGGAGATTGTTACTGCTGAGACAACAACGAAGGAATCGGGCGACCAAAGAAGTCAAGGGAAGAAGGAATCGTAAATTTTGAGTTTGTTCCATATATAAAAAAAGAAATGCCTTTCTTCCAATTGTCATTCTCCAGCTCATCCTGCAAATCACGTGATTTAGTGATTCATTTTCTGTGGAGAAGTTGACAGTAGTGACGTTACTTGTTGTTTTCCTGACATCCTGATGTTTCCATTGCCTCTTGTATTCTCCAACTTTTCATCCTTTATCATTTTATTTCGAGCTTTATTGAACATCTTACTGATACTTCCTAATGACTTTTTTGCAACTTCTCCCAAAACAAAACTATATTTGATTTTATTATTATCAATATCTGATGAATAAAAGACATCATGAATTTAAAAAGCTTTGTAACAAAAACAGCAATGCAACGCAAAAACCATCGATTGTAGACAAAGTTCCATATCTGTATTTATTGTTAACCAATCTGTCTCCATACCTAACTCGTTAACGTTTCAGCAATTCTCTGGAACACCTTTTTGTGATACTCAGGAATTTTATTTCTATTTATTATTATTTATTTCTGCCAAAGCAATGTCTTCCTCCCGCGCTTTATTTTTCAATCGCAACACAGTTAATAAAAAAACTTTAGAAAAACGTTCGATTGTTTCACATTTGAAATTCGTACAGCGCCTTCTTGATTTGCTTAACACCGAGCGTCAAGATTGAAAAATATTTAATTCTAGACGCAATGTGCGCTAAAGTTTATCACCGGACTCTAATGTCTACTTCATTCTAGATACCGGATTGCTAGATTTTTAAAACCTTAGCACTCCATCAACCCACTAGGGGTTGTGTTGAGCTTAACACGCACGCGTTAAAGCATAACATGTGAGGTTTAAGCATAACACCATCTAGTGGGTACCAGGCTTAAAAAAATCTTCGTGCTCTTTTTCTGCATTCTGGCTAATTTTTTACATAAGCATTTTTACGATCGCACAAGTAGGATCTGTTTCTACTTTTTTTACGAACCATCGCATGTTGTAGAATGATGCAATCACCTGTTTGAACAATAACTGCGCATGTTTATATCGGTTTACTGTCACAAAAATACACGAGAGCGTGTAAATAGTTTCAATGGAAATTCACCTTTAGCTATATTCTTACTGCGTAAACGTACGTTTTTTGTACGTACCGGAAGTAATGGAGTGAATTAACCTATTGCATGTGATCTTCAAAATACATATTTGCTCCCATTGCGCACAACATTTTGACTTGAATTGTTGAAAAGTTTTTATTTCCGTGGTGGTGTTGCCGTAATGAAGAGTAAGTTACATATTGTTTTACATCAAAACATGCATAAGTAGTAGTAGTAGTTCTATTTCTTTGTCATTATTTGATTAAATCTCTTTATGGCAAATATTAGGCGAATATATTTCATCAGAAGAACCCACAATATGTCTTTTGTACAAAAATTTTGCACAAAAAACATGATTATCTTTGTATAATGCACACTCATCAATTAATCAATTTTGTCATTGTCATCGATATCATCAGTTTCTTTAGAACAGCGCACTTTATGGTTCTTCTTATTCTGTCTTCTGAATGTTTGGTTCAATGTAAAAGTTCAGGTAAGAGATCTTCACATAGAATTGATGTTGCTATTTATTTTGTTCTTGACAAAGAAAAGTTATTACTTCAAGATACATTGAAATCTAAAGATGCAATATCCTTAAATAGCAAATTTAAAATATTGCAACTACAGTTCTACAATTTACTAGCTTCTTTAGTTGCAAATTTCAATGTGTAAAATAGTAAGGTGTCTCAACGTCTGTAAAATCATGTTGTAGGGAGAAACAGTAAAACTTATATTTGGAGGCGATGTTGCATTTTCTGGAGTAATCAAGTATCACGCAAGAAGACAGGAGTGCAGATATGAGGATTCATTCAAACCAATTAAATCTGTCCTCAGCAAAGCCGACCACGTTATTGTCAACCTAGAAAGTCCATTTCATCATAAAAAAGGTGAAAAGCTTCAAGAATTGAAACCGAAGAAAGAAGTGACGTTAATCTCGGATACAGATGCAATGGCAGCACTTAAGTAGTTAAAGTTATTCTACCATATATAAGACTAGCTTTATGCCCGTTAAATATTCTTGGTGACCATTAATTTTTTTTACGCTTTGTTTTTTATTGCCTATAAATCCATATTTAAAACGACTAAACACAGTTATGCAAGCGACTTTTTTTGTAGCTATGCAGGCATAGATATAGTTACCTTGGCCAATAACCACTTCATCGACTTTGGAGAAGGACCAGCTAATCTGACAATAGAATATTTAAAGAGGTTTGACGTTCAATACGTTGGTGTTACGTATGGCAAATATATGTTTGTTGATCAGGTTTGTTGGGTTTTTTTCTTTTCTTTTGTATGGAAAAATATTTTTAGAAAAGAAACGCAACAGGTAGTCTCGTGTAGAAAGGCATTGCATAAGGTGTAGGTTAAACTATTGAGAAAATATTAGTTTTAATCAACAGTATAAATTTCAAATTCTAACTCAAAATGTGCAGTCATATTTGCTAAAAACAAAATTTAAACGCTCAAATTGTGCCTTCTGAAATGCCAAGTTACTCTAACACTTAAATCAGGAAAAAATAGCATTATACAAAGTTGGGAGACCTGAAATGTCATTACGGACTAGTAAGAGCCACATGTTAGTTCAAAGAATTATCAAGGTCTTTTTGAATTCAGTGTCTGTCTAGGTGATTTTTCTTTAAGAAAATGTATATTGTATATTCTTTAGGAACCTTTGATCATAACAGAGAAGGGAATAAAAATTGGATTTCTTGCGTATTGCTCTTCAGATGAAGGATGTCTGGAAGAAAATTATCGCGATAGAGTGTCTACAGGACCTGCTATTTATGATAAGGCGTTGGCTATACGTGAAGCTAAAAGACTAAGAAAGGTGAAAAACCTTAAGCGCATACGCCAGTGTTTGTTTTCTTTTTTTTCTTTTTACTGTAACAACTTTTCTTTTATCGCGTCAACACGTCGTTGTCAGACGTCAATTAGGCGGGTTTTTTTGTTTTTCCCCAACAATATGCCGCCTATATTTCTGTTTCGACGGAAATTAGTCCGTCGACATGAAAAGCATGTCAGACATGATGGTGAGTTTAGGATTTTTAATTTTTTACACTTTACCATTTCTAGTCCAAATTGGATCAAAACAGTTTTGCCTTATCAAAATCTACAGTCGAAAATAACATTTAGCTATATAAAATTTTTCTTCTGGCCGCACCTATTACCACTTTCGACAAAGCTGATCAAAAACAAAAACTTAAAAAAAAGCATGAGGAATAAGAACGAAAATGGTAACATTAAAATTTTATTATTTCACGCCTTTTAAAAATCTCAAAATACAAAATCCTCTGTGATGGACACCAAAGTAACAAGCTGAATATACTGCCTACGGTAAAGTATTGATGCTTTCACAAATGGTCATCAGTTTTTGTTGTAAAACTAAAAAAAATGTATTACATTCTTGCACTTTTTTGAGCGGTTACACTTATTGAGCTGCAGATGGCTACAGATAACATAGTATGCAAATTTACAACTTAGCTTTAAAATTTCTCACCTCAAGTAGAAACATTTTCTGTCATGTTTGATTCTAACATGACCGGTATAATACTCCAACATATTCTGCTTTAATGATAATTGCTTAATATTTTTCAGTACTAGCTGAGACCCGGTGACGCACGCTGGACCTAGTACAACGTCTTTGCACCCTTTTGGTTTGTTGTCGCCTTTTCTATTAAATCAATTCTTTCTCAATTATAAGTCAAGCGGAAAGGACGGACAAAAATCCCAGCAGTTCAGTCATAGTGGTCATATCGTCATGATTGAGCGTCTGTGAATATCAAAAATGCAATAACTTGAATGCAAAAACCAATGACCAATGCTTCTAGACTAATGAAAATGAATTAGCGTAAAAATAGTTTCGTATTAGCCAGACTTCCTGATTTGTAACATTTAGGCATTTTAAGGGAAGGCGATCAGACTTTTTGAAGAAAATAATAGATTTTGACCGAATAACAAAGAAAAACGTCCAATTTCTTATGCAAAATAATTTCCTCAAAGCATGTACATATGGTAAAAAATTTCAGACCAAATGAGCTTGTCATTATTTTTAGGCTTATTGTTGATTAACTTCGACCCGACAGTTTTTCATATTCCATACCACGATATGGATAGGGTTAATGATGTCCAGTATTATAGACTCCTATTCAATTCACCGTGACTATTAGCTTTCAAAGAACATCAGATTTCCTCACTAAATACTTAAACATGTCATATATACAACATTTCGTTAAAGCTTTGGTAATATTAGTTTTCACCAGATATATTTGTCATTCGACAAAGAGAGTGTAATCACAAACTGATTTCGACTTTCATTGGAATAAAAATATAAGCTGTCATGTTGAACATGGTTGGCATCTGTTGTCATTTGAAACATTTTACCCTTGCTACCCATGAACTGATAGCTAATTCAAGTTCGCAGTGCGCTCAAAAGTCTGCTATACTTTCATGATTAACCAAAATATAAAATTACTTTGCTCACAGACCACGTCCTTAGGGTTATTACTGTTAATGCAGGCGCGATTATAATTGTGGTTTTTAGATTACAAAAGCCAGTTAACTTGAAACTTGGAATACTTAAACTCACAGACGTAAAGTTGGGTATTATAGTATAGATAAAAATAATAACAATTTTAACAAAAATAGCAACAAGAAGTTTATCTTTAGGTTGTAGATATCATTGTCGTCCTCATGCACTGGGGCGTTGAGTACGCCAAATTTCTACCAAAGTATCATGGTGAACAGGTCATCGTCCAGTTGACACCATATGTTGACGTCATTATTGGTTCCCACCCCCACGTGGTACAAGACCATTTTTACAATGATGGTGCCTTAGTTGTTCAAAGTGTGGGAAACATGTTGTTTCCGTTGCACGGTAGTGTTATGAATGTATGTTACTTCCTCTGTTCTTACTTTCTGTGTGTCTCTCTTTTTGACTGTGTATTCTTTGGTCTAATTTTTTTTAAATTTGAGTAGTCTCCATTGCTACAATATATTGTACACGATTAATTGTACAGATTGTATATTCTTGTTCAAGATATTTTACAGATGTTACCACGATGTACAATATACTGTGACTTCAAAGGTCACAAGTTTTTTTGGAGTCAAATCATTTTGATTTAAAGAAGCTAGTAGCGGGTTCTTATTGAATCAATTTCAAAAGAATTGAATACCTCTTTTGTTTCCGGCGCATGGGATTATCGAAACAAAGTTGTATTTTTTTATCTTTCATAAAATTGTTTGGATTGTAGTGGAAACTTCCCTTACACTTTTGTGTAAAATAATAAATACAAAAGAAATAGACGTTTCTTTTTAAAATAGCTATAAAACAACTGGCTACAAGAAAATTGACCTTAAGAACATCATCTTCCTCAGTAGTGAAAATCTGTTGGCCAATCATCATTAATACACCACGCCAAAATATACCAAGTTCCTACATGATAAAGTATAGAAGAAATCCATTTTCTACCTCCTATTTTGTAGGCATGCGTAAAGACTCTAATTCATGTTTTAGAAATTTTTGGATAAAGGTGAAAATATATCTCGACCTGACCATGATAAAGTTTGGTACAAACAGACAAAGTTATTAAAGAATCCTACTTCATTTGGTAAATTGATAATGGTAGAATTAAACAAGTAAGCATACATTTAATGTTCTGATGGAAAAAAGTATGTAGCTACATAAGCTAACTTAAGTAGCTACCAACTTCGCTCAATCTTTCTACCTGTTTTTTAAGTATGAGCGGTTATGTGGCTTATATTTACTGATACACATAATAATTTTATTGAGGGCTCCAGAACAGGATTTATTGATTGATTATTAGAGAATATTTTGGGCAATGCAAGTAAATGTATTTAAACTTGATTCTTATGCTATAATGAAAATTCTGGACGTTTATTTGTCAAAGATTATCCTCATAATAATTATACACTGTCTATATTCGCAAACGGACCTAAGACTAACATCTTAAGTTAACCGATTTGTTTAAAAGATGCTAATTTTTCCTGACATCAGCACACCGTATTTTTGGTCCATTACATACCGTCTTGTATTGTTACATAAAGCATTGTGAAAACTACGACTAGCGCTTATTAACGATGTTCCTGTATCCTACATATCTTCTAAAGTAGAGCTATTTACTCCACTGCTGCTGGGCATTTCTCAAGTGTTTGGTAATTTCAGGAAATAACCAAAACACGATCATTTGCAAAAATAATAAGTCCAGGGTTGTTTTTCTTTGATCTTTAATGGTTGTGCTTAGATAGAGAAAATTTTGTATTCCTACTTTTAAGAAAGATTGAAAGATGGGAAAATACAATTCTGTTGTTCGTGTTTTCTCGCCAATACAGATTCTTTAATGAAAAATCACGTTTATAGTAAGGAATTAAACAAACATTCTAAACCAATTCTTGTTAAATAGACATGCAGTTACTAAAGGTATGTTAATATTTCCTCCACAAGACCTCAGTAAAAATAGTCCAACTTGAGTGAAAATTGTATACTCAATGTTTTTGGTTTTTTTATCTAGTATTTACTATGAATGTCATTTTTATTTCATTCTATTATAGAACAAGCATAATAAGGGCTGGAACCAAGTATCTACCAATTGAAATTGATGTAACAAAACAGCATTGTCTGGTTGTCAGAAAGAAAGGATCATGGAAGACAATCTGTGATATAAATGACAAACATTGCGTTGGTACTGATGACTGTAATATGTTGCATTGCGCAGGCGTACAAAAAGTCAAACCAAAAAAGAAAAAAGGAAAGGGGAAATTACACGAAACCTACAAAAATGTGTAGTTCGAGTTGAAGCACACGTCTTTAATATTGCCATGGAATACAATGTTTTTAAGTTAAACTTTTCAATGTTTATTTTTTGGAAGTCCATTTTGGATCCATTGGTTTGAGGTAATAATGTTAGTAATCTGAGATGGTTAATCTACGCTTGTTTTGACATTGTTAAAAAAAATCGTCTAAGCATACTCGAAAGTCTTTTTCCTCGTCTATTCAAAATGTTTACTTTTGATACAGACCTTTACCAAAGCTATTCTTCGAATTAAGTACTAAATTTTTTTATTTAAAAAAACTAAGAAATTGCGTAACTTGTTAATTTCCATAGGGTCAGATCCTTTTGAATGGATTCTACTTTATTCAAACGGAATTTTATTACACTATTATTCCTACGCTTCTTTCTCGTTCAAAGCAGATGTTTTCGATAGCTAGACATCTTATTGTATAAATGTGGAAAAGACTAACCACAAGCTAAACCTCCACACGCGTTAGATGTCAAAATTGAAACAAGACATGCAATTTGAACATCCATAATTACTTCCTTATTACTTTCGTACGAACATGCCAAGAAACAGAATTAGTTAATTTTAAAGCGTTTTGCTTGTTTGTTGAAAATACAGTGAAACCTGTCTACATCGAACAAAAAGTGTTCGCTATCGAGAAGTGTTAGCTACATGCAGGTTCTTCCCAAATTTGTATGTATTGCTTCAAAAACCTGCTCTGTTGTATTGAGGTATATTGAAATTGACGGCACAGTGTGTCAGGATGCTGATTTGACAGAAAAAAAACTAAATGCAATATATATTTTAAATGTACTGTCTTTTTTAAGCGAAGAAAATTAAATATCTTGATCCTTACTTCAAAAGTCAATCCTGTGGGAACTTCGTTGTTTTGACAAAGTACGATATCAAACGCAGTTCATATATAATAGTTTGGAAGCGTCCGCAAAAGAGAGTTCAGTTCTACAGAGTATTTTACATTGGGACAAAAACATTACTTTCGCGACAAGTTTCTGAAACATAAAGTTTTATCGTCATTCAATCCGTCTAATCCGTTCATGCACCCGTCCCCGTGTATGGAATGCGAAGGTACAAACCCAAGCAAAACCCCCGTTTTACTATGATGCCCCTGCCCTAATAACATCTGACAGAAAAAACATTACAGCTTTTCTAACTTAGCAGAAACATTTCCATGTAATCGTTAATCGTTAATCGTTAACCGTTCAATTTTTTGTGTTTAGATTCTTCTGTTAAGACAGATATAAAGTAAGCCGACCTAGATTTTCAGTCAATAAAGACATATATAAGCAGAGCATGTGAACTAAACATTTTTAAAGAAACCAATAAGGGTTTACGTGTTCATATTGACACACCATTTTTACTTCAATCTTAAATTTATCACTGTGTTTTTCCAAAAGTTGATAGATTTTAGACTTAAAAACTGTATTGAAAGTCAAGCAGGAAAGTCAAGAGGCTTAAACAAAATATTTTAGAATGAGTTAAGAATATTCTAGGTTTTACATGGAATTTTTTATCTAGGAACAATTATCACAAAGGCTTTTTATATAAGGTTATAATCACTTTGCTATTCCTTTGATTCCTAAAAATAAGAACGCTAAAAATTAATAAATAAATAAAATAAATAAATAAAAAAATGGAAATAATCCAAGATTTTCCAAAAGTTCAGTGTTTGATCGATTCGCAGCTTACAACATGTGTAAAACCATTTTAATACCAATCTAAGTAGTAAACAAATATATATATAAATCGATATACAAAACTCTGCTTAGTTACCAGGTTATCACAGTTTGCAAACTCCTCCCCAGGGCTTCTTAGGGTTTTTATATTGGGATAAAGCCTAAAACCCTAAGGAAGCCTGGAAAATAGGTTGTCTAGTTTAGTATGTTAAACTACGACACGCGTGAAAATTAAAAATAAGTGATCTGGGTTTCCTTATTGATTTCTGATGTTACTGGATACGAGATATTATATGGTCACGGAAAACAAATCATTAGTCATTGCTATTTTTATGCCAAAAATTTAATTGGTAAAAAATCGACTCGAAGTCATATTCTACAATTCATATTTTCTAGATCATGTTTTTACAAATATAATCATCAAAAGTCTATTATGCTAAATATTTGTTCTCATTTTTCTTCTGTTGGAAAGCTTAGTGTTCAGTATTAGGTTCTTTCTCATAGAATAAACTTCTAAGTGAAATGTATATTTTCTCATCAGGTACAGAATAACTGACCTTCTGATACTATATCACAGACATTGAAAGACCATGTTACAGCAACGAGAAAGGAAAGAAAAGAGAGTTTCTCTGGTATATAGGATATGATGACCGATTCATTAATAGACTATTACAATGAGTCGATTTTTTACCAATTAAATTTTTGGCATAAAAATAGTTTTGACTAATGTTATTCTTGACCATATGATTTCTTGTATCCAGGTAACACCGGAATTTACTAAGGAAACCCAGATCATTTCTTTTTTAATGTTTGCGCGTGTCATGGTTTAAAATGTAGTTAATGAATTAAAAATTACGTTGCACTAAAACTGGACAACTTCCTCTCCAGGACTTCGCAGCTTTTTTAGTTTCTGTCTAAATATCGTGTAGACGAGATTGTAAAAATTGCGATCACCTGCCAACCTCGTTGAATACAAGGCTTTTGCATAAATGTTTTACCGAACTTTGTGACGTGTAAAGAATCTTTTCTTACCAAGGCGCTAATTTATTGCAGCAAACATTTTCAACTTTAAATGTTAAGATAGCAACTATTAAACTAACGGGTGTAGCGGCACAATATAATTTTGATCCCAGGGCCTTTCTTTCACTTTATGATAGTGGCTGACCTGCAATAAAAAAGTTTCAGTTGACGTCAGCATGTCATGGTTGTTTGATTAAAAGTTTACGCTGACGACGGTTTCTGATTTCAATCACCTTCACGCAGGCTCCATCATAGAAAAAAGAATTGTTATTTTTTGATGCTAACTTGGAGAAGATAAACATAAACTCGGATATTTTAAATGTCAATAACTCATATAACGGTCACGATACGCTTCCATGTAAAATTTGTTTTGTTTTTATTGTAAACGTGGAGAGAGAAAGTAATCTTTCTTGATCTCGATTGACGATATTAAGCAAATAAAACAGCGAGACAAGTTGAAATTATTGTAAACAAAAAAAGTGTAGAAACTAACCCCAAAAAGTAAGTATTACTGAAGCTGTACAAGTGCTTCAATGGTGATGCATAAAGCTGGACTTGATTCTACGACCTCTTGCATTGCGGCCGTTGCTCTACCGACAGGGTTATTGATCCGATGATATCTGCCTAGCACATGCAGTAGAAAAAGCGAGGGTAGTTCCACTTTGCGACTTTCTACGAGGCCGGGTTGTATATCCTCCTCACGATTACCGTACCAAAAAAGCATCCTCGTCATCATTCTTGCAGAGTATTTGGAAATCTGATGTGCAGGTTCGAAAATTACTTACTTAAATATTGCACATATCATAGCTGCGACGAAAATTTTTAGACTTTTATTTGTATAGTTAGGTAGCTACACCCTCGATTGCATTATAAACTGGAACAAGGAGTTTTCTTGAATGAACGTCTAATGTTTATTAATACAATGACAGAAATTCTACGCAGACTGCAGCAATAGTCTATGATAACATAAGACTGAGCCCTGTGTTTTTTGAAACCGAAGTTACGACTTAATTCCATAACTTTCACGAGCATTTATTCTGCAAAATACTAAAAGTTTGGGTATATGCTCATAAAGAGACTTTTTAGGCAGGTAGACTTATCCTGTGTTTTGGTTTGAACCACTGTTGAGAAAAAATGCCTTTTTTGAAAAATAATTCCACAGATGTTCGGCACGGTTCGCCTGTACTTACCCCTTAACCTGGCGTTCGACGCCGTGTCACCCAGCTAGTGTTAATTTGAATATATTAATTTATACGCATTTTAATGGAATATGGAAGTTAAACACACGCAAAATTTAGGGATATTGAGACATTCAAACTTTCTTCGAAGACCCTTTCGTCTTTGTGACGGCCACTCCGTAATATCGTCTTAGGGACCAAGAGACCCTGGGGACGGGTATGAACAAAAACGAAAAACAACTTTCTGAACTAATCGTGCTTGTATCTTTCTTTATAACATTTACAATATATTTAAATACATTTTTTAATATATCTTATATACAAGTAACGATTAATCCGGTAATCGATTTATTTAAACGGCCGGTGGTATGAAGTGTGTGGAATGGGGAAGCGTTTTTTGAGTATAAGACATCTATTTTGTTTGACTGCTTTTATAAAAAAAAAATTGATACAGTCCAATCCAACCTCCTTTTAATATGAGTACTGAGAGTAACACAAAGTACTGGTAACCAGTTTGTCATGTAGCACGTGATATGTTTTGCAATTCTATAAAATATTAATAAAATTCTTTTTTCTGGTCTGGGAAATATACAACACTTTTAAAGTCAAATAAGAATAAATACTTTATATAAATTAAAAAGCAAAAACACAAAATGTTTCCTAGTGTAAGACCACCTTAAAAAACAAGGAAGTCACGACTTGAAACACAAGGTGTAAGGTAATTTCCGGCCATTGTACCATCGCTAAGTGGCGTAGTGAGAACCAGACCTTACAGAAACAGTAACACTACATAAAACTCTGAACACATTATAAATTATTCACAGCAATAATGATAGAATACTTGAAATGATTTCGTCATTTTTTACATCCTTTGCAATTAATTAAATTCTTCTGTTCTGTAGGAACTTGGCAGAGCACCCTGTGACGTAATCTCTGCTTATTATTCTACATATGCATATTATTTCATTCCGGTATGTGTGGTCACTACACAGCGTAATATTTTGAAGATTTAAACCAGTTTTGATATTCTTTTTTTAAGTTTTCCCAAGCTTTTTGAACCGGTTTAGACACAGTTTTATTTTTCTCTTTAAGCTTGTTCTTTTTGTATTGTTTCGGGTCGTCAAAATACACCAATAGTGGTACATGTTTCCAGCTCATCTTTTTAGCATTCTCTTTCCAAAAATCAACGTCCGATGTCTCCTTGGATTCTTTTTTTCCTTTCTCTTCCTCGCCTGCATCATCGTCAGGTTCGTTGTCATCGGGAACTTCACCGGAACCTGATGACGCCATATCAGTTTCCTTGCCTTGATCTGTGCCCACCTTTTCTCCTTGGACTAAAAAATAAACAATATTTACATATTTACACAAAAAACATAACTTTTTTCAAAAATATCTAAAACAAGTAATATTATTGTGAGGAAATATTCCGGTGTGTCTACAGGCTAAAACTTTATAAATAATTTTGAAATAATTTTGTTATTTGTTTCTTTGTATGTTTACGTCCAGTAAGAGATATAACCAAAATGAAGAAGTTCATCAATCTTTAATGTCTTCAGACTTTTCTTACGTAACTTAACAAAAGATTAAACATTTCACACATTCTTCAGACTTCATTATAAAAAGTGTTTTGATTACGAGTTTTCGAAAAATGGAGAACAGACTTCAGGCGCCTTTCTTGACAACATCAACGTGCGTTTTCAGAATTACGAATTCGAATACAAAATAATTCTTTTTACCCCGTCGGAAAAGAGATGAGTTCTCAACCTTCCTATTGGATAATACAAGATTTATGATGGAAACCAAAACCAAACAAACTTTCGTGGAGCAGAAAAAGTCTTACCTAGAAAATGATCTTCCATGTTATTTAAAAATCTTTTATTTGCGCATAACTTTTTTATTTTAAATCTTTTCATAACCTGATCAATTAATGACCTAATCGTTGATAAAGTTTTAGGATCGTTTATAGAACAAAGTTCATCTGTAACGTGCTTCTTCAAACACTCCAATAAATCACTGGCATCACATTCTTCCGTCAGTTTCTTGCTCTTTAGTTGACCAATGACACACTTTGTATGTAGCGAGTATTCACAATCTAGAAACACGTAAACAAAAATTAAAAAAAAGTAATTAAAAAAAGTAATTTAGAAATTATTTTCGAGGTGTTTCATTACCACGTTTTTTTCTAAGTTCAAATTTTACTTCTAATATCATATATTTTTAAAAACTTAGAAATAAAAATGGTAAGTGGGAAACCTAACTAGTCATGGCGCAGTTACTATTTTATATTACTTACCGCTCATACTCGTGTATGATTTCTTCGCGATGACATTAGCGACAGCACAACAGAAGGATAGCGTTAAAACGCTCCAAAACAAGAGACACGCATTCATGTAACGCATACTTGAAGTAAGTGGCAAAATAACACTTTTTTCTAGTTATCGTGACTTCTAAAAGATGTCAAGTCGATCAACTGTTGAGGTGATATAGCAAAAATTCGAAATATGCTTGGGTATTGTTGAAGATATACAATCTTTTTTCAGCCTTTTCTTTAAATTCTTTTATTTCTTCGTCGTAAGATACCGGATAATGTATTTTTCTGTAATATATTCTATAATGTAAAGACAAGTATTCTTAAAAATACGCTGTAACGTCATTTCAACCCTTCTACAAAAACGTATCACACTAAAGTATAAAAAAGCCCACTATACAATTCGTTCTTTATAAGATTTCTATTTTACTAGCGTTTCATCATAAACATGTTAAAATTAGCACCATGAGATCTTGTTTAAACATCAACAATTGAAACATAAGACTTGTTAATCACCACGAGACGTTTGCATATACACACAGAGACACTGCAACTAATCCATGTTATAGAGCTGCAACTATGTTTTTTATTGTCGCCAACAGGATAGTGACATTCCTGCAAGTCTTAATGACAAGTGAGTAAGGTGATTATGCGGGGGAGAGAACATCGATGTTGCTCTTTTCCTTGCTTTTAATCTATTGTTTTTCATAACAACTGCTAATTATTTGTTTACGCAGTACAAATTAAGTGTTATATTCCTTAATTACACCAAAACATGATGTACCGTAATTAGTGTATGATTTATGATCTCGCCCACCTTTTGGCTTTATGGAGAAAGTGACAACTCGATTATTTAGCAACCAGCAATTATTTATGGTTGCTACTTGTTACCTTCTTCTTGTTATTGTTTGATTTCTCATGCAAGTGTGTAAAAATTCAACCATGTCCGAACAGAGGGGGCAAAAATCTAACAAGGTCTCAATAAGGTTAAAAGTCAAAAGACCTTATTGGCCTTACTTACACCGGCGGATAGTCAACACCGGTCCATTTCTTCCGGTCCTTAATTTTGTTTTTCGTCCAATGTCACATATATATGTATATACATATAACACTGTCCCTTTTATCGCAATGACGAAGGACAGGGTCAAAGTCGCCAGCAGATTAAACAAACATAAAGCGCCAACATACTAATAGTTAACGAAGATCGATTAAATACATAACGCGCTAACTTAATCATTCTCGCCTGCAGGATTCTTTCAGAAAAACTCTGGGGACAAGAATGTGAACAAATAAGAACTCGCTATAACTAGTGCATTCTGTGAAAATAGACAGGTTTGGAAAATAAAGATAAATTATTGATAATAACAGTACAAGCAGGCTGCACCTTCTAGTTTAGAGGTTTTTTAGTCATCCAAAAAAAATAACAAATCTTGTAAGTATTATTATGAAGAAAAAGTGACTTTAGTGGTTTTCCTTTAAAAAGTTTATTTCTTAAAAAATCTAAGTAGGATTATGAAGCTACATGATAAAAATATGCCCTGACGGGGAACAATGAGTAATGCTGTCAATTTTAGAACTTACAGTCCTCTGTGGTTATAAAGTGATTACTTCAATGTCCCTGTCAAGACCAACTCAATGATGGCACATCAATATTAATTGCTTAAGGCGTGCACTTTTAATTAACAAACTGATGTAGACTAATCTTCTCAAAATACCTTTCTAATATACCAAATCTTCTATTTTCGTTTGCTTATTGTGCGTTCTTCGTAATATCTAACACAGTAATTTGACGATTAGCGAGTAAATGCACCGGTAACAGGAAACACATATTGTGTATTAGTAAAAGAATATCGTAATTAGCTACCGCAAAAAACTCTATATTTGATTTTTCAGTTTTTGTTTAATTTTCGTAGGTGATTAAAGATAATAGTGACGTATTATAGCTGAATTTATCCTACCTGAGAACACCCTGAGAGTTTTGCCTTCTATCTTATCGACAATTTCCAAGGAGCTCGAATGCTTTGAAAAATTAGTTTAGTTTTAAAATGACTTTTTGCAGTTTCGATCTTTCGATTTTTTTTTTCAAATTATTTATTTATGATTCGTTTTTTGTACGTATCAAATAGATAAAAAAAGAAGGTTTTTTCGTCTTTTAAAATGAATCTTAAGTGTTGTTAAGCTACGTACTTTATAGGCTTTTATAAAATCCCTTCTCACCACACAATACTGAATATTTTATTCTCTTTGACTAACAATAAGTCCCACACTATGAAATAGAATATTTTACTGTGAAATTGTTTTCAATATAACACATTTCCATATTTCTTTCCCTCCTTTTGCTTCTCTCGACTAAGTGCTAGTATATCTGCGACATCACCCAACGTTTCTGATTCACAAGGTCCAACTAACAACTAAAACTGTTGCACCAGTCTTTTTATCAGTGCAGCCACAGTGACATGCAGTGGTACAGGGCCTACTTTGAGGATAAGATGTCTTCGGATTATTAAAAACTACAAAGTTTCTTATCAGAGTCCAGAAGGCATAAGATCCTTCTGGATCAATCTTGAACCATGTAGGTAAACAATTAAGATCGCAATATATTATATATATTACTGCCCCATCTTGTTTGCCTGACACACAATCCATTAAGTGGTCCAAAAACAATCTACGTAAATTCAGTTTAGGCTGTGACTATTTGTTGACAAACCGGAAGCGCCTACCTCACTACATCGTCACTAATAGCTAACATTTTCCCTTTCTGTATGACGAAAACAATTTTTGTTGGATTTTGGTGCTCATAAAATACTCAAGTTGCTATTGTTTACTAAGCAACGCGTGTATCAACAGACGTGACATCTGTTATCGTAATTAGAAACTAGTTCCTGTATGATTTGTGGATTACACAAGTTTATATTTGTATCAGGAGAAATTGACAGTAGCATATACGCAAATAATATGTCGGAAATAAGTTTCCGAGACGGATTGATGACGTACGACAGAATTTGATGTAAAGCGTTTACCAAAGGTGAAAGATCCCTAGCGTGATTTTGGTCAGTATTTAAAGTTTTATTCAATTGAAGCAGCAGGTAAAAATTATAAAGAAATATTTTTGCATGTTGTAATTATTTTCCTAGAAGGCTAAAGGCATTATCCATTCAATACGGCAAAAGGTCGTGCAAGAAGACTGGGTTCTCTTCTTGTGTTAAATTCTTATACTATGCGCGATAGAACAATTAACTACGAAAGGGTTATAAATATTTTCCTCTAAAAATTCAGAACATTGTGCTTTTAACGGGTGCAAAACAACCATGCCACTAAAAATGTAGAAAAGTTGAATGGATGAGGAAGATGACAATACTACATCAAAAAGCAAAGTCATGTACGGTACGAAAAGGTGTTACTGCATGGGGGAAGGTACGAAAAAATTAGTCATTTGGTGCGTGCGTAATCACTAGTGCCTACGCGCTTAAGGGCGAAACTTTGAGTTAACTATTGCGATGCTGACCGGCACCTCTCCAAATAACAGTTATATATCTAACACAATGTCAACAGTACTAAGCGTAGCCATAAAGAAACGATGATTGTGAAGGATGTCTCTTGTCTTGTCTTACAACTATTTTCAAAGATTTAAAATACAAAAATAATGTTTGATAGTTAAAATTTAGCTAGCTATGTTTTAAAAAGAAGTTTTTGCTGACTCATAGTTTTAAATAATAGTTACTGCTTAATGTTATATGAAACACTATTTTAATCTAAATATTGGGATTTGGTGGCGTACAAATAATAACTAGTTTAAGGGTACCTAAGGGCAAAGAGTCCAGTGATACAACTTGGAAGAAAAATCTTGCAGCTTAGTTAGTACTCGTATTAGTACTCAAATTTAGTACTATATTTACACTTTCTGATAAAACCATTTATTTATTGTGGAAATTATTTAATCGTTACCCACCAAAATATCAATCTAAACATTACCTTAATCGTGATGGAACCTGAGCAAACGGTCGAGCTTATGAGTTTTAAATTTTTGTGAATACATCACTGACCCTACGGACGTGAAAAGTTGTAAATGACTAGTCGTACGCCCGTGGAAATCCACAGCCAATTCGCCTGCCTCTACTTGCAGCTACAATCTTTGACTCACAGACGGTAAGTTGGGTATTAAAATATTAATGACTAGCCGTTGTGTCTCTTTCTCTATGCATCAACTCTACACTCGCAAACATTTTGAAATCAGCCAACGTTGTGAGGTATGTTAAAACGTCTGTATAATTGATTCATTTTAACTCACTAACTTAGTCTAACTGAAATGAGAAGCTTGCCTTAGAAACGGATATCAGAAGGAGAAAATTAAATCTTAATTTCCTCCATCGTCATTACGAACGAGTGCATCAAAATCACAATGTAAAGCAAGAAAATATCGAGATGAGACTTCCAAGGTTATTTTATATTAAAGTCCGTTATTGTTGTGCAACATCTTTAGTGTCACTTTGTTGTACAACATTAAACTCGAGATTGCGATTTTTATAAAATTGTTGCTGAACATTTTTTATTTTAATGGAAATCGACCTTTAAACAACAACACAACAACAACAACAACAACAACAACAACAACAACAACAATAACAACAACAACAACAAGAAATTGCAACATCAAAATAAAAAAACCTAACAATGGTAACAACATTATCTCTGTGGGAAATGTAGATAGTGTTACTTAAAACCTTCATAAAATTGCTTAATTTATCTAATATTTAATTGAAGTATAACTTTAACTTCATCTATAAACAAGTTTGTCTAAGAATGCTTAATATGTGTATTTGACGGGTTTATAATTGTCCTCTGTCCCCACGCTTTCAACATGACACTATGACAGTCATCCGACCACCTTCATTGATAATTCAAACTGTTTGGTGGTCACATTTTATCAGGTTATTTCACAAAAACACAGTGCCTTTATCTTTTTCTTACAAAATAGAAGTATAAGTCAATATACTTCATAACATCATATGCTATGCTATGATTTGATTTTCTGCTTTCATATCATACGCCAGAATTTTCTCAAACAAGATCTTAAAGTTTGAAATAGTAAAATGTGGAAGAGTTGCAAAATAATTAAAAAAAGGATTGTTCGTACCACTTTTAGAAGACTTACTAAAAAAGAGAGCTTTAAAATAATACTTTCGATTGGATCATGGCTAACCTGTATAAAAAATATCAATCAACAAAATACCTACTTACTAACACAGAATCTTAGCATTTATTAGATAGAAATAGCATAAGAACGAATGGCAAAAGTTACACAAGTTAGTGTCAGGTTTTTACAAACAAAACCAAAATACACTCATCCTAAATGTCTAACCGTCTTCTTGAGGTGAAGAAACGAAAATTTTATGTCGAAAATGTCATTCATTTTTTTTTCAAAAAAGAAAAGGAAAGAAAAGAAAAGAAATACTTAATTGCAAATTTTTCGAAAAATGTTAAAAATTCTGATTCATACGCCGCATCGTTCAATTGAAATAAAATGACCAATTTCCTTAGGACATACCGTCTCCTTTATTTGGTAGCAATTCCATTGATTTTTTAATATTTTAAATAATTAGGTTCAACTTATTAGAAAATTGTCACAATAAATTATTTAGTAGCTATAAAAGTGATTTAGACCAATAATTAAAATAACATACAGTATTTGAATTTCAACTTGATGTTTTTGATGATAAATATAGCACTGTTGAGACACCGTTTAAACTGAATACACTGTAGGTCTAAACTTTGGTGGTCAAAATTTTCGCCACCTAAAATTGTATCACTTAGTGTACTGGCGAGAGTGAAGTTGCTATTTTTACATCTATTGTGTCACCATCATCAATCACATAACTATGAATTTTGTCATATTCATAAACTTTTGTCACCATGAACCGACAGATTTTGGACTAAAAGGCATATACTATAACACACACGAAAGAGTACCAAGAAAAGTAGTAAAATATAATACGCAATAAATTAATTAAAAAATAAACACATTATCAATGAAAAAATATTAACAGCCGTTTGATATATAGGTAACGTGAACTATTTATTCTTTTTAGATAAAACAATGCATTAATATGTTTAGCCTTGGATCCTTACAATATCTTAAAATCTGCTTTTATGGCCGCAAGTGCACCGTTTTTTTAAAAAAAAATTCTTGAAGAAAAAGATTTTTTTCTCCTCTCGCCCCATCTTTTTCTCTTTACTATTTTCGTAACTGGAGAAAACAAAGCTGTAGTAATGCTGGCTTAGGCTTTTTGCCCTGTTTGAAAGTTAAACCTCAAAAAATCTAATTGTATAGCAAAATTCTACTAATTTTTCCGCAAATAACACAATTTTTAAAAACTAGCACTAACTACTTAGAAATTGACATATATAGGATAGTAGTATTTCATGGTAGCAGCAATAATAATAAAATCTAGCTATCTTACCTAAAAAAAGTCAATAAATTCCTTTCAAACCATGTCTGTAGGTGTTCGTTGTAATGTAAATCAATGTTTTTGTCGTCAAATCTAACGTATGTCGTTAAAACAACGTGTGAAGGAAATTCTTTCTAATTCGGATGTTCGTATCATTTTCATCAAATAGTACAGATTCATAACAGCGTATTATGACGTTTGCTATCAGGAGCTTTTTTAATTTTCTTTTCAAATTAATGTCCTCCCCTTAATCCAGAGGGTATTGAGCAAAATGTTTTTTTATTATTACTAAATAGGAAAAGGATTTTTATGTGTAAATTCCATTCCATTATTTGTATTTGAATACACTTTTCAAGTTTTGACTGCTAAAGGAAGTGTAAAATCCTGCAAAAACATTTCTGTTTGTTAAAAATAATTTGCCATCTCATGGTGGTTTCTGCGTGCACTGCGTTAGCGACTTAGCAATAAGTTTCCCAAGTAGCAATCTCGTAAAATTGTATGTAAAAAACATTTTTTAAAAAGATACATCACCAGCTCCAAATACCTTTAGGATTAAATTACGTTAAGGAAATCTTCAGTCAGCATATGATACTCTATGATATTCTAATTATCAAATTTTGTTTTGTTATACAATATTTTATTCGACGCCCCAAAAAAATAAGGAAAAGGATAATTTGTTGATAATATTCAACTACAAGTTGGATAATGATCATAATTGTGGTTTTATTCCTTACCGTTAATTCAACAATAAACATGCTTCGAATATCAGCCAGTTGGAAACAGGTTTTAATCAGGACTATGTAACGAACGTTACGTAAGGATTAAAACAGGTAGCCGACAAGAACGATCAGAGAACCAGCAGCGACCCAACAGTATAGAGACAGAATAAATAATTACTATTAGAAAAAAGCAGAAGGCGAGGGTCTCAATCGGAAATCAATATAATGAATATGTTTCCCTGGTGAATAAGCTTTTTGCTGAAACAATCTACCATCTGATTGGTTTGTTTTTTGAAAAGAAGTCGTTGTAGCGTTTGTAACAACATTAAAATCAATATAATGATAAAAAGGCAAAATAGAAAATTGTTGATGTAACTGGCAATGGACAATTTTAATTCATACTTCTCCTCCGATTGCTCTTTTTAACAATCTCCTGGGAACGAGATTGCGATTAACTGTAATTCTTAAAATCAACATAAAGACACAATACACAAATTTTCCTCGACAATTCCCAACTTAACAAAACCATTTCAGGAGCAAGTGAAAACCAGGTTTGGAGTGTCAATAGATTACTCTCGCTGAGCTTAGCTCGGAAGTCTATATTGAAATAGATTTATAACCTTCCCGTTCAAATTAATTTCTATAAAGACGTTTTTATCCACACACCAGTGCTTTTAAATGAAGTTAGAATGGATCATTAGCTAGCTTGTGTTAAAATTAACACACAGAATTCACTACCGGCTTAGCTCTGATAAGGGTAACGGTTATTCGAAGGAATTCGGATCTCCATCGTAGATAGTGTTATCCATATAATAAACATATTACGTAAAAGAAAAGGTTAACAACGAGAGAGGGTTACTAATTCTTTTAATATTTGTAGGTTGTTGTTCATTTTGCAACTCGGTGTTAACATATTTTGTTTTCGTGCAGTGTAAGTGGGACGATCGAAGAACACGTGTCTGTTTGGCGCCTGTTTCAAGATCTGGAATTGTTACGCACATAAAGACGTTAAAATCTGAACATTTTTAAGTCAAATAAATCATTTAAATGAATAAAATGAAGTACATAAACTATAAAAACTGCTGTACAGAGCCTGCCATTTTGAATTCAAGGATAGTACAGAAAAAATTGCCCAATACGAATGGTTAAAATGCCGTTATATATAGCGGGGAATTATCAAAATTAGTGCAATTTAAAAAAAATTTAGTGTAAGTCCAAAACGTGTACACCCTTGTCCCCAGGGTTTTTTGCCTTTCTTCGCCGTCATCTCTCATATCAAAAAGGCAAAAAACCCTGGGGACGAGGGTAAAACGTGTATACCCGGGTTTCTAAATTGAGTGGAAACTAGCCTTGTATCAGTATTTTTGTCCCTTTTTTATTCATACAAAAACGGAGACGGTTTTGTTGATATTAAAAAGGAAATGAATAATGTAAAAACGGGTTGGGTAAAAATCGTAAAGCATCGTTTTTTAAAATTAAAGACTTTTTTCAAAAGCCTCTCATAAAGATATCGTATGTAGATGCTACTCGGTAACTCTGATGGAAAACGCCTACGTCACAATAACAACTGTCGACGTCACTAAACCTCACTAAATCTCTTGAAACATAAGTCTATGACATAATACCTTGAGTTGGTTGTGCAGTCTTCATGGATAATAAACGAGGCAACGTATTTTTCTTATTTGCTTTGCCTATTCAGACTTTCATACTAAGTTTAACATGCATAAAAAGAACAAAAAAAGAAAGAAATAAAGTTTAACATGCAGGATTTTTGTAAACACAAATTCAACGCAGTCACATCTTGCCCTTTTAAAGAGTCTTGGAATTAGGGAAGGTTATTGTTCCGGTGAGTGAAACCATTCACTTAAAACAATTGACCACGTGAGGAAAAAACAAGAGCAAGCATCAATCAATAGTCACAGTCAGTATCATCACCGCAAAAATATGTTTTGTGACAAGCGTAATTTTTTCCAACCTTATTCTTTCAATTTTTTGGTTCCAAAAAAATCACATTTTGTCTCCTGGCTAATTATACGAAAAAACTGAAACCATTTTTTTTGGTACAACGTAATATACTCTTGTTGTTTTTTTGTCGATGTGTGAACTTTTGAGTTTTAAAAAGAAGTGACCATGAAATAAAAAAATTATATAGAGTCATTAATCGGAATAAAACACCAAGACATGCAAATTTTAATGATAACCAAAGTATAATCTGAATTTTTAAGAGAAAATTGCACAAAATAATCAAAAATATTAAAATAAAAAAATATACAAAACTCACGAACTCTCTGCAGCATCCCACTCTACAATGAGTTTTGACAAACTTTCTTGGTCAAACTATTAGCCTCTACTTAAGCAGGAATTAATTACAATATAATCAAGGCAATTAAGCTTGATTGCTCCATTATTTGAACATTTTATAAAAAGAATTAAACAAAAGTTATTTATAAACTCCTAGCTTTTTTTAGCAACTAAAGGTCACGTGCTTATTTGAAAACATGTTCAAAGCACAACACGTTTGCAAAGCATTTAATTGGACAAAATAAAACAATAGACTAAAATTATCCAATAACATTTTTTCCTGTTTATATCACCGAAAGCGATATTCTCACGTATGAAAAATATACTACACGTAAAGGGGAAACGCACACCTCTGAGTTTTTCAATGTGTCACCTTGATTTTCCCTTCGACATCTCAAAAGCGCAGTGAACATGTCTTTAATAATTTCTCACGATGTAATTTCCAATAGGACTTGCTCCTG
Source organism: Hydractinia echinata (assembly GCA_030067915.1). Taxonomy (NCBI): domain Eukaryota; kingdom Metazoa; phylum Cnidaria; class Hydrozoa; order Anthoathecata; family Hydractiniidae; genus Hydractinia; species Hydractinia echinata. The sequence continues at coordinate 337,605 of JASGCC010000238.1, read as the reverse complement.
CCATTTTAACTACTCTAGCTAACCCAAGGATATGCAATTACATATTTCTAGACAGTTGTTTTGTATTTATTTTTACGGAAAAGGGTAAATTCTTAAACGGCAAAATAACAATAGATAAATCGCAGTGGTCATCTAAAATGTCTTTTTGTTGTAATGTATTGTTAAGGTTTTGTTACAATCCTGGAAAATGTTCGTCGCTCACACAAAATAATTTCTTAAAAAAAGTTGCAACTAACGTAAGGACTAAATTATTTTTATAACTGTGATAAACAAGACGATATGTGTAGTATAATCCCGATCACTCGAACATAACTCGAATTTTTAGTAACTCGAACCATCTCTATATTCCCCTTGAACTTTCCCTAACAATTTTCTTTCTTTTTTGTCAAAATTCGAGTTATCGAATTTCTCTTTGGAAGTTTAAGTTATCGGGCGTACACTGTATTTATTTTAGACAAACGCGTCACCTAATAAAGTGAGACTGTGCATCCATAGCGCAGCAAGAATTATATCTCATTTGCTTCTAACCGTTCTAAAATAATTAAAAGAACATTCTATCAAGTAAAGTGCTTTTATTAGAAGGGACCATATAGCGCTCAACTAGAAAAATTAAAACCAAAATGTGTTAATATTGGGGATGTAAAAATTGACCACGCCCACTCTCTAACTTTTACGCCCACTGTCTGACATTTACGCTGTCTAGCTTTTACATGTTGCTCAGAGTTTAAATTAAATTGAAAAGTAAAACATCTTTTTTCACTCAATAACAAGCCTAACACAACTTGTAGATAACAGTTATGGCGTATAAAACAAATGATTCGTTTAGTCAACAACATAAGAATAAACATGGTAAAACACTGTAAGTTAAACCAGGCTTAACTGAATGATAAAATGAAAAAAAAGCCACCAACCTTTTTTTATCTGTTTTATACACATGCATATATGCCGCATGTAATATGCTTTCAGTTCGTGGCATATATCCAGACAGTTGCATATATCAAATTCTAAATACGTAGCTGTTCAACCACAGCAAACTCCTTGTAGCTTCAACGTTGTCTTAAACGTAAAAATGTCTCATGGAAGTTGGTGTGTCTAAATATATACAAAGAACTATTCGATTATTTTGCGGAATAAGGTTGGTCAAAGGGGTTGTACCACGACCTCCCCTCAGCAACATTTGTGTAATGCTATACACAACAATTTTAAAAATGCGCTAAAATTATTTTGTTTATCTTATCTACTTCTTGTTTATTTTATAGCCTAGAAAACAAAAAAAATATCTTTCTAACAAACCTTTGTGTAGCATTTGGTCAAAAAATGGCGCAAAACTTAGTAAGCTGTTACGAAGTAAAACGAAAATACTCTATACTGTATTTTTGGTTATGTGAAAAATAATTAATGCGACCTATCTCTGTGTGTTTATCCCAGCATTCAATGCGAAGGTGGAGTCGTTTAGACAATAACAACCCACCGGAAGTATTTCTTTAAAGTTCCGTTCAATGTGTTTTTATTTTTTGGAAGAAACTTCCCCCCACCACATTTTTCTTGATATAAAAAAACTCAAACATTTACCATTAATTTACATTATTAAATAAAATAAAATTAAAGAGCATAATTGTACTTAGCAAAATAAATCCAATAAAGTACATGGGATGTGTTTCATTTGTGGATATCCTTTCAGTTTAAAACAGCCACATGTAAAATATAAATAAAGGAATGTCCGTGTTTTTGTCCAAGGCATGTTTCACGATATCATATAGACAACAGGACAAAAAATTAGAAACGTTAACTATACTGAGTGTTCCGACTTTCTTTCGCATTTCTTAAGAATAATTTATTTTATATTTCTTACGTAGGCTTAGCAGAAAATGAAATTGTTCTCATACAAAAGGCTGATCTCATTTTTCTGACCTCTCTTTCTATCACAAGGTATGAATCCTAATATTATTGGGTGTGAATTTTTAAACTGAGTAAGCTCTTCCTAAACACGAAAATAGATGACTAATTACGTCAACTTGTTCCAAAGGCCTATTTGTCTCTTTTTTTATCGGTAGTACAAAAGGAAAACAAGTACTGGGTACGAAGTTTGTAGAAAAGAGAGTGACAGCTGCAGGATGAGTCAAGCTGAGAAAAAAAATCATCGAAATACGAATAAAGTGTGATACTTACACAAGCATTGATGATACTAGATAATACTCGATAATACTCGATAATACTCGATAATACATGTTAGATCACATTAGTAACGTATATTATTTTTGTTCATATCCTGCACACACAAGAAATTTTGAAATACTGATTTATCCAGCAACTAATATAAAACATGATGATTATCTTCCTACATTTCCCACATCAAAATTTCTATCTATGGAAGTAACAGCCTTACTAAAAGAAACTATTATCGTATGAAGTGTTAGATAGGACGTTAGAATTATGCTTTTATAACTCCTGGTGATTGGTACCAATAAGTTAGTCAAGTATCACGTGTTCCACTATTGAGCACGTGTTCAATTCTATGTATCACGTGTTTCACTATTAAACACGTGTTCCACTTCCAAGTATGGCGTACTGAAAACTTACAAATCTGCATCAAATGGTTGCCATAACTCCAAGAGGATAAGTGAATTTTTTATGATGGTACGAGTTTTGTAAAAAAATAAAACGGATAATTTTTTATATGTCTTAGATCAATGAAATTGCGGTTTCAAGTAACGACTTACAGAACCCCGTTTCTTTGTGGAGTAATTAGTCTCAATAGTAGCAGAGGCGTTGGTTTTAAATACGTTTGTTGCAGACGTGAATTATTCAGACTTTGATGTTTTAAAAATAACAAATTTTAAGTTTTACGTGCTCAAAATAATCTTTTCTGAACTTAAACAAAATTTTATTCACAGTCTTAATAAATTCTCCCTTATCATTCTCTACAAATTTTAGATTGATATCATCTCAGATTCGACTGCGGATATACACCTTTAAGAATATATCTTTGTGACAGCCTTCCTGACAGTCAAAAATGTAAGGCTTAACAAGAATAATTTTACTTGCATGAAATCTCTTGGACATCTCTCGCTTGGATTAGCGGTGTGAGTGGAAGGATAGGAAGTTATGACGTCATAATAAAAGATTGAAAAATCATAACAAAGGTTATCAACGAACGTAATCAAATCTCTAATTGCTACACTTGATGACATCATAATTATATATAAATATAAATTAGCAACTTCGTCACCATTTTTAATGTTGATCCATATAGGAAGTCTTTTCTGCTGTGAAAACTACTGTGAAACCGCTTGAATGAGCACATAAGTACCAAGAAATATAGTATAACCAACTTTGTACTTAGCCTATATAAATTCTAGTTTCAATAAGACGAAAATAGGCTATAGAGAAAGTTTAAAGTTCTTTGTGTTGTATTACATGTCATTGACCCACAAGATATAAAACCGAACACATAAGAACCAAATCAAATGTTCAACTACAAATCTAATTTTTCTACCGAATCAACATCCAGGAGACCCAGTGTTGATTCTTTTTACCACCAACATCGAGACAAAGCAGGAAACTAGAAGAGTTATGTGGCTGGGTGGAAAACAGATTTAATGAGGGTGAGATATGGGGTGCTTATTGGTCGACTTGAATTCGGGGTTTACTCTAAGCGATGTTGGTTCTAAGCTTTGGTATAAGGAGACTTCAATTTTGATATCTTCAAAAAAATCTTACTTAAGTATCATTGTATCATTTTAGAGTTATTCAAGAGAGTTCGTTTAGAATAATCTAACTGCTAAACAATACCTTGTAAAATCATGACGTTTTATTTGGTAATATCTTTAATCGAGACAAAAGTAATATTTGACGTCAAATTGGAAGCAGTGTATATTTCTTGAGGCGACCGAGAAGATGTTGGTTCACACTCAGAAATCAAAACGCCCTGCGAAGCAAGTTCTATCGAGTACTATTTCCGTTAAGAAGAATCCTCCCACTAATGCGACAAATCAAATTCGTCAAAACACAGCTGGAATTAACAACGATGTCAATGAACAGAAAGAATTTTCTAGAAATCAACAACGCTCGGAAAAAGTTTTGCAAGTCATAACATCTGCAATTGCTGACGGAGATAGCATTATTTTATCTCCGTTAAGTGAACGCAGGCTCAATGACACAAAGATAACAAATGGTGTTCCAGTTATGCGTGCTCGAGAAAGTAGACAAAGTGATGTTGCTATGCAACGCGATACAACGAGCAGACTACGTAAGTATTCTATTAAAAAGAACGTATATAGCAGCTAACATTTAACGTTAATTCTGTTTATACGGAGTCAAATAATTAGGGAGGGCAAATTGAGAGGGAGAAAAGTCTTTTCTTCCAAATCTTTAGGCACTCGCTATGAGGGTCGGTTTTGAATCGCATGATTTTCCTGGGTAAACCAGTAACACAAAAACTCAGACAGACCATAATTTCGTTCTGGTCCAGGAGAGTTACTCGACTCCTTGTTTACGACTCTATAGTGCACGAAACCATTTGCTACTTCTTATTATGTGAAAAGTTTAAATAACAATGTAGCATGGGACACTAAAAAACAAATTCGAATAAAAACCTATTTATCAAACAATAAGGCTTGACTGTCGTGTTTAAAACACAGACCAAAGCGCCTGTGTCTATCAAGCACCAACAGATAATAACGTCAGTTATCGTTCTTTGAATTAGTCGAGCCTTGTTTTGTCTGTCTGTCTGCGAAAAAAAACGTCGTGCTACGAACACTATGCAAAATATTTTTGTCGACTTTCCAACAGCCGATGGTTTATTTTATATTTAGAACAACAAAGATGTTCTGAACAAAACAATCCACTTTTGGAAACTCAGTCATTAAAGACGGAAAACGCAAATGCAAAAAGACAGCAAAGCCAGATAGCACACTTAAAACAAGAAAATCGCGCCTTAAAGAATCATCTTATGTTTGTTTACAATCAAAGAAAAGATACAATCTCATTGGTTAATGAAAAAGAACAAACCATTCTATTGGATAAGACTGATGAGGAACAACTCAAGCGTAAGAAAATAGCGTTGCAAAAACGATACGATGAAGCAGTATTAAAGTATCGTTTGGAGATGTTTCAAAAGCGCAGTGCAGATTATAAAGAATTAAAAGAAGCTGCTACTTCTTACCTGGAATATATTAGCGTGTTGGAAGATGTCTTGATTGACCTTAAAGTTGATAATTGTTCAAAATCAACAGCGTTTGAAGATCTTCGTTTAAAAGTTGAATCCTTGCAAGATCAACACGTTGCTATGACAAATTATATTAATGATAATTTGAAAGCGAAGGTGGACGGAACTCTTAAAGATTTTCACGTGCGTTTAGAAAAAGCTTTTGAGAATTTACACAAGTTAAAATGTGCGAATATGAAGAAGAAGTTTCGTTTGTTTCGGAAATAGATAAAAGAGAACATTAAAAGGTTATTTTTTTGCTTCTTTTTATTTTAAGACAATATTTTTCCACGTCTTTCGCGACTTCAAAGAAATCTCCTCAATCTACTTTTAGGAACCTATATAACAAAAAAATAGTATTTTACTACTCTTTAAGTATGGTACACACGGTACACGTTTTCCCCTTATAACAACCTAGTTTATAAGAACGTTGACTTGAGACATTTTTTTATAAATTAAGAACATAGCCCACTCAGTCTGAATTCCTTCATAGATTATAAGAACAATTTTATGTAAGTAAACAACACAAAATCCCGAAAAGATAAAACTAATTTTCACAACTTTTTGACAGAGAATGCAAATAAGAACATTCGAGGCTGAAAAAGTGAAAAAAATAAGAACATTTAGTCTGAAATTTAGACCTTTAAAAATATGCGAAAAGTTAGCAGAGCTAAGTTATTATTATCTATAAAATAACAAATGAATTTAGTTTTTACTCAGACAGTTAAGAAAATAAGGGCAAAGGTATTTTTGGGTAGAAATTTCGAAGAGAGGGACTGAAGTTTAAAATCCTATTGAACTTAAGTGCTTATGTGGTACATGAGAGTTTTCGTATGTGGTACATGAGAGTTTTCGTAATTATGTGGTACATGAGAGTTTTCGTAATTATGTGGTACATGAGAGTTTTCGTAATTATGTGGTACATGAGAGTTTTCGTAATTATGTGGTACATGAGAGTTTTCGTAATTATGTGGTACATGAGAGTTTTCGTAATTATGTGGTACATGAGAGTTTTCGTATGTGGTACATGAGAGTTTTCGTAATTATGTGGTACATGAGAGTTTTCGTAATTATGTGGTACATGAGAGTTTTCGTAATTATGTGGTACATGAGAGTTTTCGTATGTGGTACATGAGAGTTTTCGTAATTATGTGGTACATGAGAGTTTTCGTAATTATGTGGTACATGAGAGTTTTCGTAATTATGTGGTACATGAGAGTTTTCGTAATTTCTTATGTTGTTGGCCACATCTAAGTAAGTTTATGACATAATTACAAGAGGATAAATGAACATTCGGCCCTTATGTCAAAACGCACATTAATATGACCGCGACTTAAAATTAAGATTATCTTGATATCCTGTCCAAATTCTTCTATAGTTGGTTCTTTGAACCAGGTGTAGATCCCTATCTTTGGAAAGTCCATCTCACTCCCCTTCCTTTGATCAATCTTTACTCTGGAAATTACATTTTACACAAGCACTCTATACATTGAATTTGTGTAGTTGAGGATTTTATAGTCACTTGAAAATATTCTGTTGCTTCTTTGAAATTTACTATGAATAGGATAATGTTATAAGATATTTTCAAATATTGATCGAGACTCCAGCTTGAAATAGTATTTTTTATACTTTTCTTTCAATGTGACCCACGCATTCAACTGCAATATTTTTTGAAAACAATCCATCACTCTTGTACGCCTATGATGAACGTGTATGTCAGACAGAAAAAAAAACCTGGGGACGAGGTTGATGATGTGTTCCACACCAATAAATTGCAAAACTTTTTAGCGGCATGCTCAGAACTACATGGTAAAATAATCAATCGATTTTAACTTTATTCACGATTTTCCTGACCGGTTTTAAAATTTTGACAAAATCCGTAAAGTCAACAATCCTGACAGAAATTTTTTTTTCATATCTTACGAGATCTGTGAAAAAAGGTTTTTATTTACATTTTTACAACTGAAAATACCGCCAATGCCTACGCCCAAGGCGCTCTTTTACACATTTTCTGTTTTTAATGCGATATAACAATTGTGTTGTAATAAGTAAAAGCACATTGTAAAGACATTTTTTCTGCATACACAGTTTTTTTTTTTACTTTTTCATCCAGCATGGTACTCGCTTCCACCTTCCATTAAGCTTTTTAGACTAAGCTTTGCACGAATTATCAAAAAGAATTTTTAATTTTGATCTGTTGTGTCGTACAGACTTGCTAATATATTCTTTTTGTAATGATATTGCGCGCACCGTTCTCATAATTTGCGTTACTTGAGAAAAGAATAAACAAAACAGTTCAAACTAATGAAGCATCTAGATAGGAGGTGGAATTAAAATGAGAAAGTTTGTGAATGAAGTTAAAATGGTTACAAAAAAATATTTGCCCGGATATTTGGGGGAACCATCCTTAAGGGTTAACCACACTCAGTCTCAGGGGCTAAGTAGTTTTTTGAGGAAATCAAGACTAAATTTGTTCTATTACGTTCTCAAATAAACTAAATGGGAATCTAACCAAAATTGATCAAGGCTCCGCATGTTCTTAATTTCCAGCCAAATGCCTGCCTGAATGTTCTGAGGGGATATAAATATTTGAACATCTTTACACTTATTTTCTACTTATGGAAACTTATTTTCTACTTATGGAAGAGGGGATATAAATATTTCACTTAACAACATCTTTACACTTATTTTCTACTAAAAAACATTTAAAATAAATATTATTTATTTACACTTACAGACTATTTATAAATAAAAACAATTACACCATCAAGACTAAACAAGGTAAACGATCGCCTCATCTCACTCAATACAAAGTTTTACACCATAAAAAAAAGCAAACTTAAAACTTCAGCAAGGCAGCAAAAAATTGACTCTGTCCAAACATTTAGCTAACATTTAGGAAAAGGCAATTACATATCGATGGGTAACGTTAAATCTTATTCATAGTATGCCATCGAAACATAAAACAACAAATGTGAACAACCATGTTGGTCAAAAAATCTAAAATTAGTCACTTCAAAACATCTACGAAGCAATTTCATCAAGCAATGCTATGATTTGAGCTCCAACTGTGGTTTCAAATTTCTTCACGATGTTGTTATATTTGACGCAGTTTATCTAAAAAAAGAACGGATTTATTAAGTTATTATTAACCACGTAATCTTTCGACGACATTTCGTTTCTCATACCATTCCATTAATACTGGTAATCTAGAAGTGCATAAATGCTGGACTGGCGAAAGCGGAAAGAAGGGGTGGCAGGGTGCATCCACCTGTCCACCCACTTTTTTGCTAGAAACGACTTGAGCGACGACGACGATCGACAATCTGAGATTTTGACCCACCCTCCCCCACTTCAATGACGGACTCCCCAGCCCCAAAATAAAAAAATTTCTAAACACGCAAGCTGCTTTTTCGTGAAGATTCAAAGATATCAAGGTCTGGTGGGTTAATGATCACCACTGCAGTTTTTGATAAACATTTTAATTCAGGTTTGTTCAAGCAACAACAACCACAAAAAAATTTAAAATAATATATTTCTTAATAAAAATCTTCCACTTTTCGTTATTTAATAAAATGTGGACCTAGTCCTATGCTCTGGAAAACCTTTCATCTTCTCTGGATTATGTGTTGCAAAATCCCAGAGATAAAAATCTAACATCAGTGAATGAACAGTCGACTCATTAAGCTTGCCTATTTCTTCACGTAAGATCTCCACAGCATGAATCGAACACCCACGAATTTCCATTTCTTCGCGGGAGTCAGAAGGAATCTGTACGTTGTTCTGTAATTTACACATAAGTTCTTCGCTGTAACTAAGCAGATTCAGCGCTAACAACGCTTGTGGAACTCGATAATCAGCAAACATCGTCAACAACTCGATATTATGGAACTCACCAAAACTTTGAGCGTCAAAACAAGCCCACATGTCGGCAATAAGGATTTGAATTCGCTTATAAAAGCAAACTGTCTGCTCGTCAAATGTAGCTTCGTCTCGAAATGACGTAAAATGATGAGTCACTTTTTGAATTACGTGATTAACATCGTGGTCACACTCCAACAAAAGATTACTAAAAGAACCATTATACTTTTCGCATAAAATCTTCCCTGCTTCATTTAAATTCTTCTGTCGTTGCTCTAGCAACGGAAGAACGGTGCCATTGCACGATCTGAACACGTGATTAATCTCGTCCAATGTGATGTCTTTATAGTAAGCTGGTGTTGTTATAGCAACACCCTCCTATAACAAAACATGTGCTTGTGTAATGATACCTAAAAAACGTGGGTTGTCTAACAAATTCTTGATTAATGTTTTTGGGATGGACAATATAAGTCAGTCTACCCGTATGTCGTTCAAAAGACAAAAGTTAAGCCAGACTGTGTAGGACATCTTTTAAGTGTCAAGAGGTTACTGCTTAGATATTTATGGCTGTAATGAACTAAACTACAAATTAACTAAATTTCGACCTGTATAACCTTGACGATACCCATCTGAGAGAGGGCGTGACTTCTGGGCGTTCCGTAATACCTCTAAAAGTTACATAAGCATGGCAAAAAAAACTTGGCAGAGCTGGAGTTGCTCCAAATTGCGTCGATTACCAGCTATGATGTCGTTAACTAAAGATTGAAAATTACTATGGGGTCCCAGAATTAATAAAATATGATGAATTCTTTAGCGTTAAAACCCTTCTTGGAAAATTAAAATACTTTTAGTACGAAGAAAAGTTAAAGAAAAAGAGTTTAATAACGAAAAATATAAAAGGTACAGTTAAATTAGAAATTACTGTCTTACATCTAAAGCACGATTAATTGCGGCACACAAGGCTTCGTAATCTTCATAAACCTTCTCATTATATTCTAGTTGAAATTGCTTCTCTCCAGCAAGCCAAAACGAAAAGTT